>JAQGCA010000574.1:0-25960 GCA_034698945.1 Protaphorura quadriocellata
TCAGTGGTACAGACCTCAATTCCGTTGAGAACCCAACTATTCGGTCAGTATTCGGTTACTATTCGGTCCATCCCTAGATTATAGTAATTTATAGTTAAAATCGCTAACATTAAAAATATAATTAACAAACGGGACTTAGAAAAAACGATTGTGTATCTAAAGGCTGCTAAATTCACACGTGTTGTTTAAACGGAAACCGGCGCATCCCACTTCGACCGCACCGGGATTACAAAAATTCAAGATTCTTAAAATGTGAGATTCGGATTTCGCTTTATTACTTTATTAGTTTTCAAGCACTGAAAAATTAAATAGTATGTGTCCTTGTTGGGACAATTGGGACTAACTACTTGGATTTTATTTCTTACTGCTAATCCCAGGTTACCAAGTCACAGAGGTCACAATCAGGTTAGTCGGTAATTTGTACTTAATATATTTCGTAACTTTTAGGTCATGCATAGAAAATGTAGTGACCGGCTGATATTGTATTAATTTTTGTCGGTAATCTAAATAAGTAACTGAAAATTTGATTTTGTCTTCATGTTAAAGGTAAAATGCAGCGCCAAGTCCTCAGCACGTACAGTTTAGTCCTGGCCCGAAAAATAAATTCCTCCTACTTTAAAGTTGTCCCGGGTGGTGTCAAATGGACCCCTGGGCGAGAGGGAACTGGGACCCCTGGAAGAACTTGTAATTTAAGAACACTGACAATGTCAAATAATTCTGCGTCAGTGGTTGTACTAAATCCTGTTAAGATCATGGCCAAGACGACGACCACCGTCGAGTCAAAGTCAAAGTCTCGGGTGGACAAGGACAAAAGCAAAGAAGTTTTGTCCTCTGAAGAGGATGTGGACCTGGAGGACCGACTAAAGAGTACTGGTGAAGATAAACATGGAAGTTCAAAGTATCGTCCAGTGATGCCTACACCAGTATCTGTTCTAGAGACGAGTATTCAACAAGAAACAAATGTTGAGTCGCTCCTGAATTTGTCATCAATCTCAGCACTGACACTTCGTGGAGCTTGTCAAATTATATTCAGATTGGGTCAACTGGCTCAAGATCAAGACAAGCATTTAAGTGGGTCAATTGTTGGAATCGATAAAGATGAAAGATTTCAAGGGATTTGTAAACTGGTTCAAAAGGGTAACCATTCCCAAGTACCACATTCACTTCTTCAAGCAATTCGGGTAAGTAACCAAATATTCAGATATTTATAGAGTAGGGGTGCGACTCCTGTACCACGTGGTGTGGTGGTTGCTTCGAAGACGTTCCTCTCCATTGGAAATTTGTCCTACAGAAGGATATAACGTATATTATGCCAAATAGAAAGATTGTTTAGCCCATGCCTTACCGGCGAATATCAATTTTTGCGTATATTTTTTTCAATTTTTACTTAAATATTTTTGGTTCTTTACAGGGACTTCAAAAGCTGAGCCTGAGCGGGGATGGGAATTCCTTAGTTCAAGAATTGGAACATGAATTGAAATGGTCAATGAGACGTTGTCCAGTTAAATTTCTTGCTCGAGCCATTGACACACTTTCGACTGGAAAAATAATTGCAGAATCTTCTGGGCCTGCAGAAAATTCTCAGACATCAAGGGGGCTCGGGGCTCAAGATCCTCTCTACGTAGCAATTCAGACTTTACAACGACGATGGACAGAAATCTCGACAGGTGGGGAATTTTTGACCGTCTTTAAAATTGTGAATCATTTGTCATCTGAGACTCGAGAGAAATTAGAGGATCGTGCCGTGGAACTTGTTCAAGATTTCAGTCCTGTCGAAATGGTTAAGGTAATTTGGACGGAGTAATATTTTGTAATCACTTTTTATCATGTTTAATTGCCACTTCAACTTATTTTTAATTTGTTAGATGTTTATTGCTTTGGCAAATTCCAAACGTCGGCCGACACCTCTTCTAAGAGCTCTGGCATTTCATCTTTCCAAAAGCACTGAAAAAGTTCCAGTCAAGGACTTAGTTGAACTCATCTACGCTCTAAATGAACTAACATTTGCCGACCCGGTAAGTAGTCGTCAAACACTTGAAAATTGCAATTTTTGAACGCGTTGACATTTTAATTTTATCTTTTTTCCGTCAGGTTCTTATGCAGAAAATCTGCACTGATCTTCAGAGTGAAATTGAATCCGTTACCAATTCATCTTGGATTAGCTCGTTGGCTACAAGTCTGGGTCAAATGCGGTATTTGCATAAAGGTGTCAAATTATTATATCTTGACAGAATTGTGTAAGAAATGTACCATGTGTTTAATGCTTTGGTGAATTGTTATTATAGAACTAATGGGAGCTTTGGAAGAGTGGGTGTCCAATCATCTGGACGAATTACGTCCATTCGACTGTGCTAGTTGGCTCCTCGCTAGTTCTGTCTTTTATCTCAATTCTAGCAAACAAGAAGAATTTTTTGCAAAGGCGAAATTAAAATTGTCTCAAAAGACTGTTGTAAACCCGGTGGAATGGCTGAATATTGTTCATGCTTTAGTGATATTGGATCAGGCTCCTTCAGATCTAGTCGTTTCAGTTTTAAAACCAGAATTTGTCAAGAAAATAGGTACAATTCATTTTTAAACTCCTATTTAATGATTTCTTGAAACATTACATGTTTTATTTAATTTGATATTTTTCATCCTATCAGATAGTTTGAACGAGACCAATTCAACTGCAAGGCTCAAGTTGCTTAACGTGAATGCCGTTGCGAAAGCAGGAGTTTCCTCGAAGTCCTATGACGGACCACAACTACCGAAAGAATTTGTGACGAAATGGGCAGCATCGACTGGAGAAAATGATTTACACCTCTCAAAAATTGTTCTGGAGTCCTTGAGTAATTTTCTTCCACCACCAAAGTATCTTCGTTCCGGTGTGAAAACAGAGTCTGGTGTTTTTATTGGTGAGTTTCGTTGAATTGAATTGCTGTCAACTTTTCCGATATGTCTCCTTCAGATCAGAATACTCTCTAATCTCATTTAATAATTAAGGTTCGAGAAGGTAATGATCGAACCATTTGGGACTTTACTCATCTATTTTCTTTAATTTTTAAATTTTAGATGCAGTTTGTTTGCTGAATGAAAAGACAGATCCTGTGCCAGTTGATTCCTCTAATATTAAAGGAGCTATAAAAGTTGCCATCGTCGTTCAAGGCTACCCTGTCATGTGCTTAGGATTAAAAGTGCCTACAGGAAGTAGTACTCTGAATGTCAAACTTTTACAGTCTGAAGGATATGAGGTCATTACTGTTCCTTACATGGAATTTAGTCCCAAAGAGAAAATCTTGAGAAGAGTCCAATATTTGGAGCAGAAAGTTAGAAATGTCAATGCAAATCCCAGTGTGAAAGAAACAACAAATGTTCAACTCAAAAATACGCCAGGAACGAGTACGAACGTGAAGAGATGATGAAAGATGATGAAATCTAGTAGTTTGTTGTTTTAAAAAAATTGAAGGAAGATATATTAAATCACGTTGATTTAATACCTACATATGATTATGCAGATTGGAGCGTGAACGAATGTGGATTTGAAATTGATTGTGGTTAAAAATTATCTTGTATTGTTGTAGCCTTGTTTACAATAAAAAAAATCTTAACAAGGATTTATTTAAACTTTTCTACAATTACATTAATTTACAATCATAAGTCTGAGAAATTAAGCACTAAGGTTTTTGGTTTTCCTTAGGGATTTGCGGTCTATTAAAAATATTTCTATAGAGCCAAATTGTGTCAATTCCTTCTCCGATCGTTTTGTCAGCTTCCATATTTGGGAATGGAAATCTACAGGCCACTATTTCTGCGCTTGGTTTCAATTCCCTTCTGCATTTTTCTTCAAGTTGTTCCATCTGTGGAGAATTAGTAAATTATCAATCAGTATGAAATTATCAAG
Organism: Protaphorura quadriocellata; assembly: GCA_034698945.1. Taxonomy (NCBI): domain Eukaryota; kingdom Metazoa; phylum Arthropoda; class Collembola; order Poduromorpha; family Onychiuridae; genus Protaphorura; species Protaphorura quadriocellata. The sequence continues at coordinate 3,881 of JAQGCA010000574.1, forward strand.
TTATAATTTAGAACGATTCCCCCAATATTTGTAATCACGTGTACTTCACTTCAGCAACAATACAACAGTCGTTCTAAATCGTGAAGAACTGCTGGTTCAAGAATTGGATTGATTGATTGAACTAACCATTGTATCTACGCCAAAAATGACTACAGTTTCATATGGTTCCAATGAAGTTTTCCAAATGTCTTTCCGGTGAAATGATGCAGAAGATAATCCTAGACGAAGAGCCTGAAATTTTGAATAAATGACTAGCCAAGGATTTAGCTCAACACCCACAGCTTTAAACCCTCTTCGAGCGCCTTCGAGAACCTTGAATGAATTAATAAATTGTTATAGTTTTTAAAATTGAATTTTTAAAACATGATTTGAAATTACGATCCTTCCATCTCCACTTCCAAGGTCAATGAAGTGACCTTTCCGCCCTTGAAGAGCTTTGAACACATTGGATACTTGAGTAGTCGTAGCTGGCACATACGGAAGACAAACTTTTCTGAGAGCCGGGGTCACAAAAGGTAGACAGACTACGCTGAGGGCCACAGCACTTCCGCCTTCAATAAACAATTAAAGACAATTAAGTTTTACTGATTGTTGGTAGAATTATCACCAGGTTAAAATTTGACACATTACAAAATCACTATAAAGATGTTGCATTGGAATTTCTAATTTTTAAGAGGGCAGAAATAAATATACTTCACATATATGCAATAATCTTAATCAGAATAGCCGTAGTGCGGATGACAAATAATTTCGAATGTTAATGTCAGCCCTAAAAATACCATAATAAATTGAAATGAACATTTTCAAATTAAATGGATTACACATTATATACTAGATTTTTGAATTGAAACCAATTACCAAATACGGCCGTAATTGCAAGTCCAACTTTACTGGGTTTGCCTTTTGGTGCAGTGGAATTAAAATCAATTCCTTCAAATCCATTCACTTCACACCCACACGATGACCGTTGTTTTTGTTCCATTCGTTTTTATTTTATTTTAGAAAAAAATAACTAGTAAAAGGACACCAGTTTTCGAAAAAGCTGTAAAATCAAAAATGGATTTGGATAAACTTCTCATACAAATAAATATTTCCCGCAACAGGAGTTCAACTTTCATTTGTGCTTCATCCTTGATATTGGCCAAATCTGAGACTATATTAAATTCATAAAAATCTGGTTTACCAGTTGTTTATCCGGACGTGCTTGATTTAGAGAAAACATATAGGATTTTGTATTATTACCGGAGATTTCAGAGAACTGAATGATAAAACATTGCGAATTAATCTTATTTTATTCAATATGAACATCCCATAACATAACATGTCATTAACATCTGAGATTTTTCGGTTTCGAATGACCAATTCTACATATTATCTCAACCATCAGAAAATCAATTATTTCTTAAGATATTTAGGGTCTTGAGATATGTTTTGTTCAAGTCAAAAATGTCAAAACTACACGGAATTTCATGCTGAAACTTTTAGAATATAAAATTTTGACACTTTTGGACCTTTTTCGGACAATTTATTTCTTTTTCTGATACTTGAGTGTGACAACGGAGCTTTTCTGTAAAGGTGATTCCAATATTAAAATTGGTAACATGACCTTCCGTTTTCGGATGGAAAATAAGTCAGATATTATACATATGGTCGGACGATTCACTCGTTAGCCCGATTGAACTGGGTGGGCATGGGCATAACTCATGCCCGGGCCAAAGTACCCATTTCTGTATTTGAGAAGACTTTTCAGAATAGACTGTTGTAAACTGGGGGACCATGTTTGATAACAGAAATGCGATCATTGTCCTGCATCTCTTTCAAGAAAGCATTTCTCTTCGGTTTCATGTGCACCGTTTTAGTTTTAACGATTAAGAGATGTTGCGATTTGCGAACATTGCTCGTCGCCTTGCATTTTTCATAAAGGATTTTTTAAAATCCAGATTCCAGATTAATGTCATCCGTTTTTGACAGCCGCAGCCATTTCCAGGCTAATTAGTGTATCTCAACTTCACAGTTAACTCCGTTTGAATGCTTTCTTATTTTTATTTGTTCTTGTTTCCCGATTTTTCAACATGATTGCACATAGTGTTATATGTATCTCTAATATAATACACAGTTTAGGTTTTGACAACAATCTTATATACTCAAAAGGTAAAACTTGGATAAATCATTTAATAATAACAACACAATAATGAACTAGAAAGTACTGCATACTGGTTCGAACAACCCTGTATTCAATGTAATTTGAGGGCACACGACGTGGTAATTTCATTATCCCACGGAACGCAGACAAACATTACAGAAGTTTCCTGGATAATTCAAGTTCCTTAATTAAGCTAAGTTAATATTCTATTTATTTCAGAACAAATTCCTTTCAACATTTTTAAACATTCAGAAAAAGATCACTCATTGCAAAATACACTATATCATTCCAGTTTGAAATTTCAGATGGTTGGAATTGTATCATACATTTCTTACACTATATAATTATTACATGCAATTCATTTGGTTTTGGAATTTTGTGAATTGATATTATTTATGTATTAGCTTTAATACTGTGTTGTTTAAATGTTAATTTCTGCATAAACATTACACGCCAATCAATTCTATCCCGCATGGTTACAAGACTTTATGAGACCGACACAAAGTTTTCAGTTTTCAAAATTATATACAACTTAAACTTGCAAATACTGATTTGATTACCATGTAGAATTTTTTTAGTCAATTCAAAAATTGTGTTACAAACTAAATTAAAACACTTACTCATACTCACCATGAAACAGTCATTCCTTAATTTACTTCCAAATTAGACAGTGTTAAGGCAAGGATCATATTTTAGTAAAATTTTGGTAAGGTATATAATAGGGTCAATAACGTGTATTATTATTCGACCTTAATACTTCGAAATTAAAAACGACCACCTCAAGAGGGTGACCATCCGTAGTTTGGATTCCGTATTGACTAACAATTACAGGGAATATATTTAATCAAATAATGTAAGTCCACCCCGACAGAAATTCTTTGGTCACTCAGAACAGGTTTCAAGTACATGTAATATGAAAACAACTTAATTACGTTTTAGTTAATTTATTTAGTGAAAACCCGATATGATTGAATAATTAGATGCACTTCCTGTAAATGCAAATCACCCGCGTCCGTCCTTAAACTTGACACAATTTGTTGTAGTTCATTAAAGTGGAAGGAATTTCTGGAAAATAGATCTTGGACTTTGAATGGTCCATTTAGTTTCACCTCTCAAAATTAAACAATTTTCTACATAACGGTATTTCACATTTCAATAATATTCGTAATTACTGGACCACAATAACTCGAATAATTGGTAATGATATATTTACAATGCAAAATACGATCAATATTTCTTCATTTTCTGAATCGACTATCAGAAATTGTGTTTAATTTTTTAAAAATCCAGTTTGGATAAAGTATGGCCTTGACTAGCATTATCCTTGTACATCCTTACACTTTCCCAGGCAAATAAACTTAAACAAAACAATGAGCCAACTTTCTTTGCATAATATATTTTATAGCATTCGTTTTCTCCCTTTAAGTACAACAGTACAAGCATTCATGTTTTCAATTCAGTACATATAACAATACTGAATTTAAAAAAGAATATTGACAGTAGTAACAATACATAAAATCGGGAACACCGTATATATACTATACTGGAAAAACAATACTAAAGACAAACACTGATAAGACAAGTAAAAATAATTGGACGTTCTTGTTAACTTAATTTTTAACCATTTGTAATTCTATTTTTAAAATGGTCAGTCAGCCATTCAATTAAATTAAATCTGGCATCCGCTTGGTCATGTCAAAGGAATTTCCATACACCGCTTCAGTACTCAGGGTGCGTCAGAAACCTTATGTATTTAGTACTCGGAACATTCAAGGAAATTTGATCCAAAATGGTTACAATTGACCACGTTTTAATTGCAAGTCGTGCGCTCGTGTATTCCTTTTGTTTCAGCTGCCGCTGATTGCACTTTGCATGACTTGATTTCATTATCGGGCCGATTTTTTGCAGATAAACGATTTTTACATTTATGTAATTTTAAGTAACACAAACAGTTGGGTGCCGAATGGCAGACGTAGGAGATAATTGAAAGTTTAGTCGAGTTGTATATAAAATAATTAGGATTGGCGGGTTTGGGAAGATAAATATTCATTGGAATGCATCTTTGATATTCTGAAATTGTCGGATAGCCAAATCCACTGGCAGATCGAAATCGATGGAAGCAAGTCTATCTAGTGACCGGAAAGTATCCTCAAACCCTGCAATGTCGGAAAATATTCGTAAAAGTCAAATGCAGGTTCATATTGCATAAATATAATGTGGTTCAAAACATTTTACCACTCTCATACCTGGGGATTGCCAAAAAAAAGTGAATCATTTATGTACAGAACTTTAATACAGTAGATTAAACGTTCGCTTTGTGTATTTCAAAATAAAATTCTGTGGTATTCTCATTTTACCAGAGACCTCCTTATGTAATCGATTAATAGCCCAAGGTTTCCACATTAAATTTTCGACAAAATGAATATACAAGCTTTCCAGGAGACCTTCATCTTAGGTCGTATCGTAAGGTTATGAGACAAAACTTCATGAACCACCCAGTAAATATAAAAATTTGACAAGTCATACCTGTTTTTGCCACGTAACTCCAAGGTTGATAGAACTGTTCAACTAACCCTTGGCATCGGACAATTAGGCGAAGCCATGTGACTAATTTCTTTGCGCTATTGAAATTGTAAATAATTATTTTTACATTAAAATAAACACGAAAGAATTGTGATGCTAAATTACAACTTACTTAAGGGCGGAACAAACGAACGCTTTAAAATGAGACTCGGAAGTCCGCTTATACCGGTTATGACTAGTCATGATATTATCGATTGTACTCAACAGCACCTAAAATTCAGATTTCGAAATTAGTTTGGTTGAATCAAATTAAAAAGTGTCACAATTTAGTTTTCCTTTTGAATACCTGCTTAGTAGTTATGGCTGTGGATCCGACGATTTCTAATCCAAAACTTTGAGACAGTCTACGTGCAGGGGTTGCATTGTATTTTTCCCCATTTTTGAATTGATAAAATTTTAAAATTAATTCCCAGGCGGTAAGATATCCCTTGTTGTGAGCACTTCTTGCAGGGAAACAATTTATGAACGGGACTAGGCTCTGACTTTGGCCCATCTAACAATAAAACGAAATAATCTATGTATCATGATTCTTTACACTCAGAATAAAAATTATAACTTGAACTTTAAAAACAAAATTGATATTATGAAATAAACAGTTGTTCGCTCACGTTCATAAGTCCATGTTCCAGGAGATCTGAGAGGGCTGACGCGAGATCCCTTCTTACGGCCAAAGTGAGGGATTGATTACAAGAAATAGAAGGTGTTTCTTCACAATCTGAAGTATAATCACTATCTGGTGGGGCATTGGCTTGAATTCCTAGTCCGTACACTTTCGTAATCGCCATTTCCATTTTAGCTCTTAAATCCCTGGAATAAATAATCGAAATCGATTCGTCACACTAGTCCCGGCTTCAATTCAAAATCCGGCATCTAATCGATCATTTCCGGTAGTGCTTTCATCAGCTTTCTCTTGAGAAAGTTGACTTTCACCAAATAAGTTTCACTCGGACTTTCATTATGTAAATATTACATCTCGTTAGAAAACGTGTTAAAATGTTTACCCCCAATGATTCCCTTTGGCACTTTTCTTCAACGAGTTCATATGGAAGCTATTTGGGGAACATCCAAATTGAGCTACTGCAAACATTTGTATCAATGTCAGTGCTTTCTTCATCATCTGAATTGTCTTGGCTCTCAACTATTTGTAGAAATATATAAATTTAGAGTAGAATTTCATTCATAGTCGAAGGTTAGACAAAAAAAAAAGTTAAAAAAAGCAAAACGAACAAACACATTTTGATGCAACATAAAATAATTGCTGTTGTTTATTACAATAACCTCTTCTTCATGACCCATGCCGGGATGATGGACTGTTTTAGAGGAACCATGTTTTGGGCATGCACAGGTACAATTTCCATCCCAAGTACCTTCTCCGTGAAGGTACTGAATGAATCGTTCTAAGTCTGAAATTTGTGTTTTCAGTTGACTCACTAATTGTTCCTTCATTTTCATTGGACTCACAAACTGGAATTCAGTTAAAAAGAAATCACTTATCATTCAACTCTTGCAGGTACAAATTATAATTTATATTATGTTGTTTAAATTTTTATTTGGATCCAGTACCTCGCTGATCGCTTGGTTAACTTGAAATTTAACATCCTCGTCACTCAACTTCTCCAGCTCGTCCATGTTCAAATTAAGTCTGTCTCTTAATTGTTCTGAAAATTGAGGTGGACTTTCTTTTTTAAAATATCCTTGATTCCTTGAATGATTTCTTAGGGATATGAGAAAATACTTACCAACTACGAGTTTATGTCTTTCCAGGACTACACTTTGTGGAAGTCCGGCCTCTCCAGTCTCATAGGCATATGACTCAAGTTCCTCCAGTTGAACTTTGAGTTGATGAATTAAGTCCTTTTGTTTTTCCCGTTGAATCATCATTTTCTCCTTCATGTCATCCACCTTACAAAAACTTTCACTCGGGGTCAAAGTAACGGCGGACGGGATTCCACGGAAAGTAAACTCTTGAAGGTCTTTAAGTAAGTCTTCTTTGACTTCTGGTGGAGCAACTACGATTTGTTGTACTCGAAATTGAACCTTTGAAAGTTATGCACAATTAGTAAAAAGTTGTGTACATTTTGGTATGTTATATCGCGGTAGTCGCAGCATGTTAGAACTGATTCGTTTAACTTGTGACCGATATGATCTTTCAGATTCTTGTTATATTGAATGCACGTTATTCAGTTCACACCTCCTTGATTCACACGCACACACATTTCTCCTTATTTTTTGTAAAATGATGATAAAAATTGCTTACTTGTGCGAAATGTGTTGTGAGTGCAAGCAGGGCTGAATTTAGTTGTTCCTGATCTTCTTTCATTTTCTTTAGTTCTTCCGGGTCCGTGCACCTTTGGAATAAATAATATAATTAGCGACAAGAACGTTTTTACAAGTACCGGGTGGTCCATAACATGCCGTCCAACGAGAACACCCCAGTCTAAGTATGTACATTTGTTGATCTTTTTAAATAAATGCGTATACACATTTTTAGGACAGTTTATTAAGTTCTGCAGAACAATTTATATCTCAAATTAGACGGCAGCAAAAATCTCGAATCGAAACGGCAAAAACCTACGAAATACGGAAATTTTATTATCGTTCATGGAAACGTCATGTTTACGCTTTCTAATTATGTACAAACTAAAAATTTAAGTTTGTCTGCCCCAATTTTGACTTTTCTTAGATGTTTGTCCTCCAGGTTAGTTTAAATTGGTAAATCTCCAAGAATATTGGCAATGAAATGAAAATTTGTGTACCCTTCATCAAGAGGACCACACGTGGAATGCTCTCTGTCAGAGTCATTGGCCCCCAGGGGTGCCCAACGTTCCGGCCTTCCTTTGAGACCTCCCCAATTTTCCCAGTCATCCTCCATTTCTCCATCCATGTCCAGATCCGGTTCCAGCATACTTTCTCCAGACCGGGAGCTACTCGCCAAATCAAGATCTAGTTCTTCCTCACTCATCATTATCTCAAATCTAAATAATTAAAGAACAAATATTTAATGCATATTACATTTGACAGTGAAACCTGTCCCAAGCGACCAGGTTCGGGCAACTACAAAGTGGTCGTGTCATACAGTCGGCTAATAAGGCGTAACATTGTGATTCATCATAAACTAGTCGCGTCCCGTGGAGTGTGTTTTCTTTACTCGCATTCATCATCCTTTCTTTTTCTTACATTGTAAAATGTCAGTCGTGATCTTAAGTATCAATGCTCAAAAATAATACTGGGTAAGAATTCAATAAGAAGTTACGCATTTGCTGAGCGAATGCCTAAGTTGCGCATTTGCTCAGCAAAAGTTATTCCATGTCGGGGGCATGTATAACTTTTGCATAACAAATGCGTAACTTTAGTTAATTGCTAAGCAAGTCCGAAATTTCTTATTGAATTCCTGCCCGGCCTCTAAATTTAGTAAAGAGTTTGCATGCATGGTTTAAAATAATCCTTAATGCAGAACGCTAAAATATTTGCGATAGTATTTGAATAAACCTTAAAACATGTTTGAAACACCGTAATCGTTTCAAGGACATGATAATTATCAAGATTCGCAAAGATCTATAAACCTTGAAAACCATCATGATTGTGGTGACAAAAAGCAAGGATAAGATTATCAAATATTGCGAGATAAATTTACGTGTATTATTTAAACAATATTCTAAAAATTATCTTTTTCGAGTCTTATACATAGTTACAAGGAAGCCAGTTCTCCCACAAAATCTACATGAGGCCTAAATATTCGGTTTCCGTACTCTCAAGAATATCGTTTCGTCAAGAGCTAAAATTATTTTATGATTTATTGTTCATTAGCTGTAACGACTCGGATTAACTTTTGAGTAGGTCTGAATTTTACATGTAAACTGATTTCCTTGTACTTGTGAATCAAGACCTAAAGAAAATCATTTATTTGCGTGTGAAAGTTCAAGAATTCCATAGTAGTACCTTCAAAACAGAAAAGTGATTAAACTCAGCCATTTGACTACATAAAGGCCAAATAAGTTGTAATTTTAAACTCTCACTTTACATTTTATAACCAATTAAACTTTCGAATTACAAGCACACGGAATTAATTTCACAAAACAGATGAGTAATTTGTAAAATATTGCACCTGGAATATGGCTGGAAAGGTGTTCATGATGTTTGGTTAGTCTGAGTCCATCGCCTGGTACTGGGAAATGTGACTATACGTGTATCGAACTAGTAAACTAGTAGAGCTAGAAAACTAGCACACTAGTACCTGCATTCGGACATGATTTAATAAAACCAACAACCTAACCGTAAATTATTAACAAATAGCTATAGCCGATGTGTGAGTAATATTCTAAAGGGGTACAAACGAAATACTAAGTAATCGTTTCGTGGCTAGTAATGTAATCAAGTCCTGTATGGAATGATTTTGTCCATACGTATGGGAAAAGACGACTTGTCATTTGACTGGAGAAACATACGTCATCAGCTCCAGTACTGGAGGAGGTGGGGTCTTACTGACGATGAGTCGAAGGTTGGAACTGGAACTGGAAGTAGTGCCTGGAAAGAACTGGATCCCGCTCCAATCCACTACAGTTTTACCACTCGGGAGTTGAACCAAATGAATGCAGGAATCGATAAATATAACAAAATGTTTCGGGCAACAAGTCAAAATCAGGCGAAAACGTCTGAGCCGATTATCATCGGAAAGGGAAGAATTTCGTCACAAGATGAAACCAGTCTCAGGCGACCAGATAGCTGAGAAGCTGTGTCGAAATGGTGACAAGTCAGGTCATACTGTGCGCTAACATTTTTGTTTTTTTGAAGCTATCGGCGTTCTGCTGAGAGTTATAACCTTTTTATGGGTAGGAACGGGACATCTCCCGAAATTAAACTGATACAAATTCATCCGTTGAACGTCCTGGACTTTGTAACTTCTATCAGGCGGTCGGATTTAGCTAAATCTTACATATATTTGGATTCCTCATAAAATTCTATAACTCACAATCCATTCACAGAATTTCGAAATTGTGGTGACTTGCGAATGATAACGCACGGCATAGCGTAGGATCGGATGACAGGTGACCCGGTCGTCTCATGCAGGTGGTCGCGGAAACAGTTTCACCGTATACTATAGTTCCGATGTAAGAGGGAGCAGGTGCTATGATTATTTTAGCAAGACATAACCATCGAATTAGAACGACCCTATAAAATTAGAACCGTTTTCCGTATTTTTGGTCTCTTAGATCATTAAAATCATAAGAAATAATAATACACAGACAAAACTACGACTGTGCTTCCAAATCGTTAATTCCGGTACAAATTTCTTAACATTGATTTGTTCTCTGGGACATATAAAAAGCATTTCCGTTTCGGTCATGGATTTGCCTATAAAGATTCATTTACAGTTAATACCATCCATGGAGGTCTTCATTTGATTCGTTCGTTGCAAGAAAAACCCACGCACAAGAAGACACAGTTCCAGTTACGTAGGATTAGAGCGTAATGACACAGCTGGAGTCTGAATGTCTGGATTATTTCATGGCTATAGAAAGCACAACAGCTTTGATAAAATATTTGAGTGGTTCTCTTTTCTCTGCGGTACGATAAGGTACGAGATGAACCTACTAATTGGAATGACAGCTTGTTTGGGAATGGGATTCACGTTCACGTTATCCATGGCCATGGCCCTGGCACTCAATCCTTACAATCTGAAGGACCAAACGTTATCCAAATCCAATTCTCAAATTCATGATCATGATCTTGAAGGCTAAAATTAGTCTTAGCTGTTGCTGTTACAGTGGAATCCTTCCGACCCCCAAAATATTTCCAGGATTAACAGCTCAAATTTCTGTGTGAAGAGTTTTACAGTAGCATGTTTCCTTGGAATTTTCCAGCTTGATAACCCTACGGCGTAACTACATACTTACTAAAGAAAATATTAACATAATCTTGTAGAAACTGTAAATACAATGTTTACATGCGAAGAAACAAACGTGGAGTTATACTTTGAACTTGTTATCTATCCTCAGTCGTGCGATGACACAATTAAGATAATCACAGATTCTTTGTCAAATGATGTTTTATCATCTGTTATTCGAGGGAGAAAGCCCCCAACCCTGCTTTGAGGTTCAGAATTCACATAGTAAGAATAAAACTGAGATTGAGACAGAAAAACTGTCATTAAGTCCAAGGGGGTGGATTGGATACTCCACATAGCGAAATGATAAGTACATGACTACGACACACTCACTTATTTAATTTTATTTAAGTGGCGATTCCACATGGCAACAAGTGTCATGAATCCTGCAAATCTACTGCATGTTTAGTGCCCGGGTTCTTATTTGCAGAAACAATAGGCAGAGTTATCACAGAGTTATCCGGATATCCACGATTACCCTAAATTTTATCCTGGTTGAACTGACCTGGTTGTGTTCGCTGGGAATTTATACACCATCCGATATCATCGTCCCACCATAGGATTCTGTGAACGACTGCATTTCATGACTGATTGACAACACGGGCGGATCACTCTAGCTCCTAGTTCTCCATGTGTGTTATGAACAATTTTAATATTTGACCTTTCAAGTTAAATCAGTGATTGAAATTCCAAAATGGAAACCACGTAACGGTTTTCAAATAGGTTAATTATTACGAGACAAACAGATTCTGAGGCCTATAATATTATTATTACAAGTTTTTGTTACTTTTTACTTTTCACTTCTTGTTGCTGTAATGGTTGTGTGATTTCCAAGGTTTTCTCCATCAGTTTGAATTTCTATTAAATAAACTTGAACATGATTTCATAATAAACAAAAATGATATCCCCTAGAAATAAAGCCAATTAATAATTTTGTCAAAAAATTACACACTGTTCATACTTTGAAGTTTTATTTTTGTAGAATTGTAGTAAAATGACATTGACATATAGATAGTATGGCACACAAAGCACACACAGTATGATTTGGTTTTGTTTCGATAAGCGTAACATATAAATATGGTCTGACAAATTTTAAGAAGCGGGTTGGATTAGGCAAATATTTGTACGTAAGGGTGTAAACATTAAAACTGCGCTGCACTGGTCAAAATATATCAGGTCATGTCACATTCGCGTTATTACTTTGTTTGCGAATTTGGACTTTAAAACTTTATTTATGTTATAATAGGCAGGGCTGAGCTGGGTTTGAAGGAAACCAATTTTTAACATTATTTAAAAACTTGTGACCCAAATACTAGATCGTCACTAATACACATAATATATTTACCCCAAATTCTGAACTTACCGACACTCATAGATATTACAAATAGTTACCATCATGAATAATTTCAATTAATGTCTAACTTAAGTTGGAACATTTTAATCAAATTTTACAGAAGACTAAGAATTAATCAGTCAATGAGGTTCAAATTGTACCACCGATTGTTTAAGCAGATAGCCGCTATGTTACTTGAATGAATCAGAGAATCACCGGTTGTGTCTAATTGTTATCAAAGTACACAAGCGCACGCTTGTATAATGTCAGATCCATATTACGATTAACAATCATATTAACGTACGTCTCCCAAATAGTGACCCGACATGTATGTCAGGCATTTATTCTTAAGTACAATTTAAATATCATAATACATTTATATTTGTGTTATAAATCTCAGATAAGCACCGATTGAGTAATTTCATTTCAAAGAAGACAAAAATAGATAGAGGTGTTACTCCATTCAACAGGAGTGTATTATGAGAAGACATACAAAATGGTTTAACGTATTTCAAGATGAATTTAAATAGACATGGTAAAGCTGCGCTTCATGTTATCAATTAGATTAAATATCGAGAACGCCAAGCATTGCTTAATCCATTCGAAAATAACCCATTTACGAGTTACGAATGAAGTCATTCAAAATTTCTGGATGAATCGGAAGATTATGTCTGAGGATAAGGTAAGGTAGATCCCCTGGAAGAAGCCGAACCAGGTTTTTTGGGGAAAAGTCCACGACTTTTCATATAGCCCGTTAATTGTTCTGGAATTTCAGCCAGGACTTCTTGAGCTAATTTGACTTGGGCCATTCGATTAGTTGCATCGGAAGGGGGTGCATTGGTTGGACCACCCCAGGAGTTTTGATTGGCTGATACAGCTCGACCTGGCCCGACCGTTGAAGCCATCCAAGAATGTGAGTCCCTATACGGAACGAATTGAACAATATCTCTGGCAGCCGCTTTACCATTAAATGATATCCTCACAGAATCACCATCTAATTCCTCCATGGCTTCAAAATCTGCTCCACCCACTCCGACTACATTTTAACGAATAAAAATTAGTAACAAATCGCAAAATCTGCGAACCCTTTATAGTAGTGTAAAATATTTAAATTACCTATGATGATTGACATTGGCAACGTTGAGGCATTGACAATGGCCTGTGAAATTAAAATATTCCAGCAATAAGAGTTAAGTTAATCTCCAGACTGGTCGCTCGGTAAATGGTAAAAGAAGAAAATGGTAAACCTTGGGTTATTATGACAAAAATTCTTACCTCCTTTGTCTGGGGCATATCTGTGATGACGCCATCCGTGATTATCAAAAGCACAAAGTAATGTTCACCATTTTGATTTTGGGCTGCAAGATCTGCTACATGTTTTATCACCGGAGAAAAGTTTGTCGGACCGTACAATTGAATTTGCCGTATACAATTCCTGCATAGGAATTCAAACAATAATGTTTAGGGTTCATCAATTATTTCTGAAAATTTGGAACAGTCTAAACTGGTTACTTTACCTGTAACCCTCCAGAACGCCGTGAATGCCGAAACAGTAAGGCGATTCAGTCAAGGAGACAAAGAAGTTGTGGGATACGGCTGATGAATCGAAATAAACGTTTATTAATAATTTAATTGTGGTAATAAGCCAATCATATTTTTAGAAGGTTTAAACGAAAAGAACAGAAATTGCAACATTATATTGATTAAATATTTTTCCCCACCACCTATCAGAGTCAAGTAATCCAAAATTGAATGATATCAGATTTTCGTATTGAGTATCAATATTCAGGTAATAATAATCGAGATACTTCTGGTGGTTCTAGACAAACTTTTGGATAGTCAGTATTGTATCTTGAATTACAAGAAGTCATTTCGGACAACTTACCTCCGTGTGGTGGAATTCTGGCTCCGAATCCGTAAACCGGAAACATTTTGGTTGTGTCATAGTCTTGAATTATGTCACCGACTGATTGGACAGCTTGTTCATACGGATTTGGTCGATTGGCACTGGGTGAGAAATGGTGAAGAGAACCGGGCTCAGATGGGTCACCATTAGAAGCTAGGATGTAATTATTGTTGAATAAGTATATCATTTATATGTAATTAGATTCCCCATAATAATTTGTATTTTCACTTACAAGTAAAATCAACCGCAAAACAGCAATGGATTTGAGTCCCATTCTGAATGTAGTCCACAAATGTGTAAATTGGAGAGATTTTACAGGTGAGAACAAGGAGTACTGCACTCAAATCCTATACAAAGGAGATAAGAGATTACGAATACATATATACATCTGAGCTAAAGTATTTTAATTTTCTGATTCAAAACTAACTATCAAATCATGTGTGCCATTAGAAGACGAGACATTCCTGGGAGCAGAGGAGTGTAAATTTTCTAATGTTTAGAAGTTAATAACATATACCTAAGCTATTAAGGAAACTTTCATGTTTAGGTTAAACCCAGATGAGGTTAAAGCTTTCAGGACTAGTCATTTCAAGTGTCTTGGTAATGTACACGAATGTTTCGTCGGAAATAATATTATTTTCAGATTCGTCATTTCGTTTTTGTATATGCTACAAAGAACTTAACTGGACGACTGAGTGAAATGCTTTAATGAACCAACAAATTATTTGACGGCAGATCAGTCATACTTTTTGCTTTTCATGCGATTTGGACATTACAACTGATGAGTGTGTAGATTTATTGTGATTTTAAAGTTTATCAGGATTTGCAAGAATACTAACCCGCATATCGTGGGAGGAGACGAGTTTGAGTCCACCTGTTCCAAGAGTTACGATGGCGTTCAAAGTGGTCAAACAATGACCCAAAGACAAATGGGTACCGCTACTTTTCTCCTGGAAACACTCAAATTTGAGCCCTCGGTCCCGGTCGCCATTACATAAGCTTCGCATTGTAAGGGTCACTTGCTGCCACGTAGGGTCAGTTCCTCTAGCCGCGATACTCCGATGAACCACAACATAATTTCCGGCCTCATTTACTTTAGATATCACGTAAAATATTTTTGGAGCAAATAGACAACAGCTCAAGGATCCCATTGAGGATCCCGCTAATTTGAATGTGACCTAGAACAATTAGTAATACGTTTTATGTTAAAATTATTAAGTATCGTGGTGATAATGGAAACCATGAATAGGCTAGGGATGGCACATGTAGTTGAGTTGCGAATCTGAGCGGTAATCCTCAGATTATCGGACATGTTGTAAAAATATTGATAGCATATCATTGGAATCCTTAAATTAAACCAACAATGTGACTAACCTCATCTTTTAAAGATGCTAATTCCTCGGCCAATAGAATAATAGTTCCATGTGTTTTATCACCACCCGGTTTAGGCGAATTTGGCAAATAAGCCGTTTGATTGAGGGGTAATACTAAAGTGACCGATCCAGCGGACACGATTTGAGCCAAAGTACATTCGACGAATCCTAAGAAATCCTGTTCTGAAAGTCTAGCATTTGGTTTGTCTATGTCATACATTTCAAATCTCATTGTCTGTTGTTCCTCAAATCGGTATTCCATTGTTGCCTATTTAGAATTAGAAAAGATCAAGAATCAAATTTGGAACAATTTTGAAAAAATCCACCCAGTTTACCTTCGTCGCGAAGTCAGGGTTCAGGTTATCTTTAATTGTTTCAGTGCGCATGAACTCGACCCATTTATTTGACCCTCGAGGTCGGTGATAAACAACACACATGGGATCTGATTTCGACAACAGATCTTTGTCCAACAGATTTCTAAAACATAAAAAAGATGTATTTATTGGAAAACCTGTTCAAACTGTTCCCACCTTTGAAGTTGTTTGCATGTAATATCGTACCTGCACGAGACGGACACTTCAACTGTCGAGGTAGCGGCCATGGCCGTCCCCGGGTCAAACTTTGTGGTCATCATTTTTTGTTTACTTCCCGTTGACTGAGGGCTGTAAAAATTTGACAAGAATTATAAGATTGCAAGATTTCACTATAAATTATCTCATTTTTTATTAAAGTCCGCAAAAGACAAATTTTATTTTCTATTTCACTTCGTTTTACTTCGTACAAGGGATGGATAGAATCCCGAGAAATATTAGCTTGTAAAACTTGCGGCGTCTAATAATAAAACAAATAATTTACTTACTAGAATTTGAATGTTTCTGTCTAAAATTTTAAGTTAGTTGGCAATTTATCGTTAATTTGCACTGATCGTCATAACCCAGAATCGTGCGTAACTTATATTACATTGATCGAGGGATTTATCAGTGACCGAGCTTACAGAAATTAGATTAACGTAGATTTACGTGCGTACGGTTTCATGGTTTTTCTCTCCCAGTTAATATTACACATATAACAAAACAATGACCATATCATGTCAGTTTCCATCAGTCGTACCTCAAGTTTCTCTAAATTCAATTACCCAATAGAACGAAATGAAATAACAAAATGACTAACTCTGATTAGATTGCGATTATTTAAAGAGTCGTCAAGGATTTCAATCAGCACCAGATTAATTCACAAGTCACTGTGTATTATGTAATCATATTATCATAAACACTGATAATCCATATATAACACTCGATTGTTTCACAAAGATGGCACACAAATTCTATAAAAATGGCTTTAGTTCTATTTGAGCATCCATGTGTCAATGTCAATGTCAATGTGTCGGGAGACTGAACACAATTAATTTTTCATAAATATCAGTTACAGAATACGACAAAATCTCCCAAATTATTTTTATAATATAAGAAGCACAACTTAGCGTTCAGAAGACAATATTAAAGTCGGGTTTGCGATTTGTCACCTAATAATTTTATAATTTCGTAGGTATTTAACAAATAAGTTCTTGACACAAATGCTCAGTACAAAATATTGGGTGAACCGACGTGTGATTTGTCACATCAGAAAAGTTTAACT
Organism: Protaphorura quadriocellata; assembly: GCA_034698945.1. NCBI lineage: Eukaryota > Metazoa > Arthropoda > Collembola > Poduromorpha > Onychiuridae > Protaphorura > Protaphorura quadriocellata. The sequence continues at coordinate 20,738 of JAQGCA010000574.1, forward strand.
TTAGTAATTTCTACGACTACAACGCTACAAGTAGAAGACAGAGTTTCATACGCAATTTGTATCTGTATCTCTATAATTTTCGTGACGAATTCAGAAAGTCAATTAGTCCTTTGACAGTAGTCTTTAATTGGGTGATTCAGACCTGCATGGTCTTGTATAATTATCTCAGACGTTCATGTTTTGTATATCTTTGGCATGTGTTTGTCATCATGCCATGTCAGGTCTCGAGAAAAATGACTATTACGAATTCTAGTCTAATACGTTAGTAATTCTAGCTAATCTATAGCTATTTTTTAGACGCAACCCTTCTACTTCTAACTTTCTATCTAGACTAGAACTGGAACCAGGACGACGGATCTTGGATTCTCGGATCCGGATATTATGTTACAGAATAGAATGGAATAGAACCCAACCCAGAATATAAACAAAATGAATTGTATAAGTCCGCTATGAGTACATTGAGGAACGTGAAAATGTGATCACACATGTGTAAAAGATAAAAGGGAAAAGGATGAGAATAGAAATGTCACACGAAAACACATTCAGTCATGAGAGAAATCCGTAAATAAAATCCTTTTAGCTTTTCAGAGGATCAATTTACCTGTTGTCGGACTGCGAACGTTGTGGGCATGGTTAGGATTAGGACAAGCCACCTAATCCAAATATTCCGAATCAGAGTTTCTAATACATTTCTAATGATAATTAGGATTCCGGTTAGATCGAATTACATACTCTATAGTGTCTAATCAGATCTAGAAAAATTCCATGCTGAACTTGTATGGGATAAAATATTCTACTGAAATGGATCATGTAATAATGTAAAATTCGACTCGGCTTTGGTTGGAAATCTGAACCTGAATCTGATACAGAATTATCAGAGTTAATCAGTTAGAAGACCTCGGATCCAGAACGCATCTGACTGGATACCAGATTTGCGGAGCAAATACCAACTCTTGAGCAAATACGTTGAATATTTACTCCATCGGACAGATATTGGAGTGTTATATCCAATTATCGGACATCACGGGGGTCAGTATCGCTGATAATGTCGGACAACGTAATTTGGTAAAAAATTGCGAACATGTCCGTGAGACCATTTGTGCTATGTGTCATACAGACTATCCAGAATATATTCGGCGGTCCAAAATATGACACCATTATTAAAATTAATGCCAAAATCGGCAACCTACGTTTTGACATGTTACATCCACTCCACTAAGCAAAACCTGCCAAGTTCGATTGGATTTTTAGTCGTTATTTACAGTTTATGCTAACGCCATTAATTTAAAGGAAATGATTGTTTACGAACTACACGAAAACAAGTATTTTAATTTCAAATTATTAGAATCTAAAATGCAATACATATTTGATGGATCCTTTTGTCATTCGAATCGAAACCACTCTTGGAAAATAAAATAAAGTCCCCACAGTCACCCATTCTATATCATTTTTATAACACCATTAGGAGTGACTATTATGAAGATGGAGTACTACTTGAATATGTCACTGTAGACCACTTTGTTCGATTGAATTTCTTGTTCAGGTGTTTTCCTGCATTCTCTCTAGTCTGCTGCAAGAATTTATCCTTTGGGAAGAAAAATAACTTCCTGTTTCCTGTAGGCGTTCTAACTATTTGTTTGCATGAAATAAATAAACTATGACGGGGTAAATGTTAAATTACCCAGAATTAATTACCATATTACAATATGTTTCAAGTTTAGTTTTTATTTGAGTGTCTGTAATTCAATAATGTATCAATTAAAATTGCAAAAGTCCTGAATGGAACATTGACCGTGTTCTAATTAAATTTGATCAGCACTCTGTTCAATTTTCACTAGGAATCGTAATCCCCCTAAGTTTGCATAATTAGGCTAGCAAGTCGCATCGCAACTGGTGCAAATATTCTGCAGCATTCAGATAAAATTTCACATTTAAAATTTAAATTATTATGATTGAAATGTAAAACAGATCTGTCCTGTTTTTCAATCCAGATTTCATGAATACTCCTATTTTAGTGATTTATAATTCTCTTTATAGCTCAAATGCTCATCCACCCATATACATATACAGTATATAAAAGAATTAATCACCCCCTTAATACCGTTCCCATTCGAATAGCCGTATCTTTTTTAACCAATCAAGTTACACTTTAGTAAATATTTTTTTATGAAGCACATGCATTTGGCATTAAAATGATATTCATTCCGCATCGGGATAGGAATGCGTTCTCCAGTAAGTCCAGTCGAATCCTGTCAAAACGGAAAAAAGACGCCAAAAAATTATTCACCCCCTTTTCATTTTTGCGCTTGCTGCTAATACATTATCGTTAGCAATGGCAGTCAATATTTTTTTCTGACATGTCACAACATCGATAGTTAAAATTACCGATATTTGGTTGAGTTAAAAAATTGTGCCGTGGAAATAAAAATTCCAAATGATAGAAAACGGGAACTCTCTCTGGAGGGTAGATATTGATGTTTGACTTTATACCCATGACCCATGGCGTACCAAAAAATTGGGAACAAATTTTTTTTTAATGTGCACACTGTAGTGTAGCGTTTTGAAAAAATTAAGAATGACCGGTACTTTCGTGAATCCTGCACGTCCAGGAAGAAAACGGATGACGTCTATTCGAATAGGCCGAAAGATTATGCAGAAATTAATTTTAAATGACTGCAAATAGACGAATTTCCGAACCAAAAATTGCTGCTGAACTTAATGTCGACCTCGGAGTATCCGTGACCAAACAAGCAAGTCGAAATCTCATAAAAAATCAAGAGGTGAATGACCGAGTCGCACGGAAGTGTCACCACATTTCAATTCGCAATAAACTGAAAATGCTGGAGTCGGCTAGAACCCAAGATTAGTGGGAAATTGGAGACCGGACAAAGGTCATATGGCCATATGAGATTATATTGAACCTAATTAACTCTCAGGTGACCATATGACCTTTGTTCGGTCATCAATTTCCTACCGTTGGTGAGTTCGAGCCTACCCCAACAGTTTCAGTTTGCTGCGAATTGAAATGTGGTGACACTTTCGTGCGACTCGGTCATTGACCTCTTGATTTTTTATGAGATTTTGACTTGCTTGTTTGGTCACGGATACTCATTAAGTTCAGCAGCAATTTTTGGTTTGGAAATTCATCTATTTGCAGTTATTTAAAATTAATTTCTGCATTATCTTTCGGCCTATTCGAATAGACGTCATCCGTTTTCTTCCTGGACGGGTAGGATTCACTAAAGTACCGGCCATTCTTAATTTTTTCACAACGCTACATACAGTGTGCACATTAAAAAAAATGTTGTTCCCAATTTTTTGGTACGCCATGGCCATGGGTCATGGGTATAAAGTCAAAAATCAATCCCTACCCTCCAGAGAGAGTTCCCGTTTTCTATCATTTGGAATTTTTATTTCCATGGCACAATTTTTTAACTCAACCAAATATCGGTAATATTAACTATCGATGTTGTGACATGTCAGAAAAAAATATTGACTGCCATTGCTAACGATAATGTATTAGCACTGAAAACGCAAAAATGAGCGCAAAAATGAAATTGGTGGTGAATAATTTTTTGGCGTCTTTTTTCCGTTTTGACAGGATTCGACTGGACTTACTGGAGAACGCATTCCTATCCCGATGCGGAATGAATATCATTTTAATGCCAAATGCCTGTGCTTCATAAAAAAATATTTACTAAAGTGTAACTTGATTGGGTAAAAAAGATAGGCTATTCGAATGGGTTCCGTACCAAGAGGGGTGATTAAATGTTTTACATACTTTAACATTAATTCAAATTTCCAGAAGTCTGCTCGCACTAATTTCGAATATGCTGCTGATGGTCAATCTTATGTAAGAAATAAAATCTTCAAAATTCGACAAGCAGAAAAGCATGTCGAAAATAAAATAAAATATTAAATAAAATAAAATATTAAAGCTCTCATAGTCCGGCGTTAGAGATAATGACTCACTGCCACTAATCATTTCGTGAAAGGTTCCATTCACTTGGACTCACAATAAATGCATGGTGGCTGCTTTAAAGAGATTATTCTCCACTAGTTCTTTTACTACTACTAGGGTACCATCCTCATAGGTCAATTGAAGGAAACCCCCATAACGCGCGTCAATCCAGACCGCGCGGTCTGGTTTGACCATGCCTTACTACCTTTACTATTTATTGGGTTATCATAATACATTCCTAATTATTTCCAAATCATACAGGTTGTTATTATGAAAAATTAATGTAGGTGAATTTTGAAAATCGTAGCTCGCATTTTTTCAGAAATTAGACAAAGATCAAAGCTTTTAATACAAGAGTGAACGCTTTGCCCCTTTCGCCCTGTTATTCTCCTACTATATACGTATTTCTGTCGTACTCCAAGTAGGGACGGAGGGAAAACTATTCTTTGAAATAATGTTTGTCCTTCAATCATTACGACCGACATAAGAATTTAATTTTTGACAAATTACTGAAAATACAATTGATCAGTGACTAAAATTGTGACCTTGACCTCGACCGGCCTCACCGTCTTCAAACCTATTGGTAAAAATTCTGCAACAGAAGTGGTGTGATAGTCATTTAAGGTATGGTTTTATTTGATTGTCTGATTTCAATTTCACCGTATCGTGTGTACGTACAATTTATTGTCATAAAATCAAATCAAACAGACTCACGGACAGTTTTTTGAAACTAATATTTTTAGACACAATACTTTTTATTTCATTAGCTGAATTTCATTACTAGAATTTTATTGAAGTCTTGTCATATTGCTACTGTGTCGTTTCCCCTTACCAGGTTAACGTTTAATTATTAATTATTAATTAAAAACGTCAATTCTCTAATTCATTTCACTAAATTCATTTATTCATTGACAACATCGCAATATACTGGGTTGACTTTACTAATTATTAAAATCTCAACTTACGATTGGAGCATTTCACTACAATAACAGGAATTTTATTTCAATATTTTTACAAAAGACATGCAATTTTTCAATACTCATCTTCAAGATTAAGTATTTTTAAAAAACTGTTATATTTTTTAAAGTAGTTTCACGATCCTGCTTTGCTGTATTGTTGTTGTTCATTCGTTAGCTTATGCATTTCTGAATGAGTAAAATATTAAATTGTCACCGATGTATTGTATATTTTTTTTGAATACTAAATTTTTATTCAGTCACTGTCTTCCATACAAAGAATGCCCAAGGGACACAGAATACAAA
>JAQGCA010000575.1:0-25954 GCA_034698945.1 Protaphorura quadriocellata
CTATTTATACTTAAATGTATCAGGATGCGTTGGTAAAACACGTTAATAAAAAAATCAAATCAAATCAAATCAAATCACGCTGGTTTCTACTTAGCGGCAGTAATGAACTGCATTGCCATCATGCTGGCTTTAATTCTTCAGAATAATCTCCACAAAATGTATATTTCAACTTTCACCTTAAGCTAAAAGAAGATGTAAGAATCTCGATTGCAGAAAAACTTTGAGGCCACCTTGAACAAAATTCCACGAGACCCAGTTCATTCTCCTTTTGAGTCTGAGTTCATTCTTAATTCCAACTTGATAAAACAAATAGGTAGGATTTAAAAATGAAGACTCAATAGTAAAGCCCTGCTTTGCACGAAACTAACTCACACTTTCTCCAAAAGAAGCATTCATTTCAATTGAGGAAAGAAACACTAATTTATATATCAAGTGAAAGACATGTTGCCCGAGGGAATGCTCACAAAATCGTGAAGATAGATATGCAGGCAAATAAATTATGTACTTATGGTAGCATTTACAACCGAACCTACGTAAGAGAATGAGAAATTTTGCAAACGAGCAGATGAGGAGTAAAACAGACAGGCGAAATGCAAGATTCCTACAGGTGTGTGTAGTGTAGTGCAATATAGCTCGTTCAAGAATGAGGAATTTAGAGCTCAAGCCACAATGACTTATCTTGGCATTCCTTTCGGGAGGAATTTCCTTTTAAATTAAATAATTCTACTCCTATTTCAATTATTCGAAATTAAATTTCAAAGCCAAGACTCGAATTTTCCGGAGAAATGAGTCTAAAATGAACGCGTATGTCATGGAGATGAGATGGTACTTAGTTCATTAAATTACAATTAATTTCATGGACTAGTTCTTGTACAGGGTAGCTCATAACCATTTCTGTGGGTTATCTGAAAATATGATATATACATTTTGTAGAGAATTTAGTCCAAAGTGTTCGGACTAAATTCATTAAAAGGACATCCCCTCTGGTGACCATCGGTTAGCATTGGAGGTCACATTTGGCCTCACCAAAATTCGTTCCAAGTAAACTTTGACCTTTTGATCAAAAGTACTTAGAATTGTATCCCCATATAGTAATGTTTGGGACTTTACTCTACACTCATGGATCCCAAACACAACCGGGAGTACAAACCTCTCAGAGCCAATTGCGAGTCTGGGCGTACGTGTTGAAGTCTGAAAATAGCAAGAACTCATCCGGGTTAATTTGATTCACCTCAAAGTATTTGGACATTTGTACGATTTCTGGGATTTGATCTATTGAGAGCATGTTTGACTGACTCAACAAAATTGATCTATGAAATGTGGATCTCACTTTTGTAAGGAAACTACCGTCTTGGGCTGCCGCCGGTGGGAGTGAAAATTGGTATTAATTCCCTCTGATACTCTGGAACTACTGACGATGAGTGAGACAAGGGAATGATTTTTATATGCACTTTTAACTGATCAATTTTAAATTAGTTGGAATCCTGCTTTATACTTTTTCTGGTTATCGGTACTACTGGGAAATATTAAATTTTAAATAATTATACTTAGGAAATAATGCAGCTCTTATGAAATCCAGTCACAATTAGTTTTCTCTACTGCACCACGACATAGATTGACATTCCAATGTTTAAGACCTCAGTTAGTAGAACACGGAGTTGAGCAGATGCAATCTCTTGTAATGTAATGGGTAAAATATAAATGTAAATGTAAAAGGTAACTTCTTGGCTGCTCCCATCCACGCACACTAGGCTCCGAAATTCTTTTGTGAAAAGAAACTAGCCTAGACATAATTTGCATTTTTCCGACATAATCCCGGTGAAATTTGTTCTCGTCTCTTCAAGAAAGATCCACCAGCAGCATCAGCTTCTTCTTTCACAGTGAGATTACGTTCGACGTGGTTCGCAGTTCGCACTAGTGCACACGTCAAGTTAGACCGACCATGAGAGGTCCTTTAGCCCATAGCACAACCTTAAACTTTAGTATGCAAGCCTGAAACTGCTGGCAAAGTGCTATTGAATCTTTATTTAATTAAAAGCAGGAATGTATGGATACAACACGCAGAGTACATTCATGGAGCTCCTCTTTTGTTTCTCATCTCATCCTCTCCTCATCTTGAGCCCTGTGTAGCGTTATACGGACTACGATATGGAATTCTTGACTCAATCCATATCATGTCGCCCGCATGTTTTGCAAATATGACGAGAGGTGATCTGCTTTAATAAGGCTTACGAAGACTTTCTCATTTTATAATGGAGTGGCAGAACAGAGCAGGGCTTTCACTTATACTTTCACTTGGAAATCGAATATACATATACACAAGCAGAACACGTACGTGCGTGAGTCCAAGTTCTTCAGGTCTAATCATAATAATGCAATATCAATTTGACCTAACGTATGATTGGAAAACCATTTGACCGCATTTTCATTCATTTGCACGCGGTCGATTGATTTTTTTTTTAAATATTTCTCAATTTTCTTTGAAAGATGAAGGATTGTTTTTGGACTCTGTCTTGGACTATTAAAGCAAAATTTAGGTTCTAAAATTTGGGGGCTGCAAAACTAAAATGTCTAATTTAGAATAGTGAATTCAAGCAAAAGTTTACAAACGTGAATGCCAACAATCCTTCAGGGTTTGAATAATATAATGAGGATCACGGTTGCACCGCACTTAGTGGGTCATTATTGGCCATACCTATAGTTATATTTGGAGTTTATTTGTGAAAGGAAAGCAAAATGACACATTCTGTTTTTAATATTTACGTGCCTTCCGGTGGCTGCTACATAATTTTCTCTCCGTTCCAATTCCAATTCAATTTGCATCGAAAATAGTTTACTTGCGTCAACTCAAGGCTGTATATTTTATTCAGTAAAATAAGTGGAATTGTATTCCTAGAATTTTGAAACAGCAGTCAGGTCAGTGCGATGACACTACCACTTATTACATGGTTGTGTAAATTATTCCATCTGTCGTCTTGTATCAGAAGAGATTGGAAGTGCACTCAAGTGTCCACGTCCACTGGATACTTTCTCAAATACTTGACGCAAGTAGTCCTATGAAATGCAAAGAGCCAAAGGAAAGTGATACCAGTCGAAAGTTTAAGTCTGGAATGGATAATGCTAGTTGCTGTTGCTAGTATTTCTTGCAGAGCTAATAGTGCAGCACATTGCCTAGTATTCGCTATCTTTATCCTTTTCCATTTCTTTTCAACTGTTTACGTTAGGGTTATAATATTAGGTATGGGTCTTCTGATCCATCCGACTTTCATCCTTTTCACTTCAAAGTAAACATTGTGAACTTTCCTTCCGTTGCAAAATTCAAAGTTGGATGGCAATCATTGAATCCCAGATTGTAGGAAGGGTAGATCAAATCGCTTTCGTGGTATATGGCGGGTATTACATATTGCTCGTGATAAAAACCACACTTGAACCACAAAGTGGGGATACGTGAATCCCAACGCAATTCCTTGGTGTTGGTGACCTAAAGTAGGAGCTAGTTGAAGAGCCGTAGAATGAATTTTATCCTTTCGGTCAATATTATGATTGTAACGTCGGATCGGATATAAAATTATTGTATACTATTCTCATCTCTGATGTTTGAAAGGACCACCCAAACTCCTCCCTAGAGTCTCTATTAGACACTGTCACTATTAGATAAGCGGGATGTGTTGCTAGAACAGATCGCTAACTGATTGCGCTAACAGCAATGTTTTCGCTACGTGGTTAAGTTTTTGAAGCTACTGAATATTATAGAAAATCATAAGCAGACGGTCCTTGCTTTCTCTTCCTTTCCTTTATTCGCAATGGTGAGCGTTAACGCCGAACTATTCTTCAAAAGAATTTGCTCGGTTGATTCACTGTTTCTTGGAACGAGTGTGGTGGAATTTCATGAGATCAGATTATATTTCAAACCCCTCGGAATTAAGTCCCAAATATCAATTGGATTCTATGAATGAGTGAAACAGGAGTTTGGTTTCGATTTGCTTATTTTCCCGACTACTCATTTGTTGCTGAATTCTTAATTATTACTCCCCTTTGAGAGCAAGAACTTTCAACTTTCCCAAGGGAAAGTTAACCTAATATAATTCATTCCTAGGATTTCTATTCGCTCTGCACTCCTGCGGAGGCACGAATTATTAATCACGCTGGAATTTAAGACCAGTCTAAATAATGTATTCAGTTCACAATCATCATTCTTTATCTCACGCGTCCATGTCGATTCCTGTCCGTGCACCAGAAATTAAAATTTCGCCGGAGTACCAGTCAAGGAAACTTGACCGTAGAAAGAGACAATCCGACTTTGGACCTGAAATACATCATGCTTACACGCCCTGTGTATAAAGTGCACTTGCACGCGTCGTGGCTTCTTTTAAACGGTATATACACGGAACGGAGCATGTTGTTTCTCTTGAATTGCTTAACTTCAACTATTGCATGTTATACAAACATTTCGATTCTTAGCAATGGAATGGGAATATCATGTATTATCAAATACATACTATATTCTTCTTGTGCTTACGCGCGTAATTCAACAAGGAAAGGCAAAGGGGAGCCTTTCTGCCAAATAAACCTTCGTAGCTACTATTCCAATCTCCTCAAGTGCATTATACATGAGGTGAACAATGTTGTGTATATCCTATGTATATGTCTCAGAGAACTACTCAAATCATACAAATCCACAGGTCAAATGCTTACTATAATTTTTCACAGACACCCCTCAAAGGGGATCGATTGAAACCAGGAGGCGGAATTTTGCCATAAATCAAAAATTTTGTTTTTCCCTCGGGTTTCAGAAATACTACATAAACCCAAAATTTAATTTACAGGTACTCGAGGCTGCATTCCGCATACCCCTTACATTTTCTGATAAGACGAATAGAGTAATAAAGTTGTAAGCGTGTCGGCTTAAATTCTAGACAGCCTGATGTTGCGTGGTGGTTCAAGCAGCCCTTGCCATTTCAGTGGCAGGGGTTCGTAAATGTCACGGACAAGATCTGTGGGAATCGCAACCAAATATGAAATGAATGAAAATATAACAGGGACTTCTTTCGTCAAGTTTTGAGCAAGTGGAGAGACCCACTTCCCACGACCGTAATGAGCACGAGTTGATGAATAACAATCGTTTTGTTTTGTTGTTTGTTCGTTTCTTTATTCAAATGTCATCCAAAGTATTTCAAGTACAGGAAGTGAACAAATTTTCTGCCTTATTATGGGAACACTGAATGACCAATTACAAAAAAAAATTGTACTCAGAAAGGATTATCACTTTCACAGCATGCAATAACTTAATTAATCGAGGAAAGCGAATAAATCCTTTGTCTAATTACACATGTTTCCTCAGGACTAATGCATGGGACTCAATTATCCAACTAACGGGTAGTAAAGCCAGCCCAAGAAAGTCACGAAAAGTGCTTTAATAGCACCGGAATTTAGGGTGTGGTAAATGTGTGGTTCTTTCTTCCTTATCTTGAGTTTAGTTTCTTTAGAAAGACCACAGCGCGTTTAGGAAGATCATTTTTAAAGTTCGGGATTCATACGCTACTCAGGGTTTATACATTCTCCAAGGATACCATAACGCAGAAATTGACGAAGACCAAAAATAAAGTAATTAAGTATTTTGAACTTAATTAAGACAAGTTACGACGAATTGGTTTAATTGACGTTTAAATTTTGCGTGGGGTAAATCAGAATCCCCGTTTTCGATTTGGTTATTGCACTGAACAGTTTGGGCTATTAACTTTATGATATCCACACAGAATTTTCTGACTCTCCTACAATTTAATGGGGCGGAATCTGATAGGGTGAGGACTTCCATACCTATAGTAGTAGCAAGTATCCTTGAGAATCCTTCGATTCCAGGCATCAGCAAAATGTTCAACTGAAATTACAACTTGTGATCCTGGAAGGGAAGCCAAAATTTTTGAACCATTCAATACATTATAGCACACTAAGCAATTGCCAAATTTGATTTTTTGTCTGGGACATACATACGTTGTAAGGAAATTACAACTACGAACGGCATCGGATCCCCGTGCATGTACATACTATGTAAGTGAAAGCCCTCAAACGCTAGGCAAAGCTGGAGAAAAGTTTTCCAGAATATTGAAAAATTCTATTGTACTTCAAGTCTTGTTCAAAACATATGCATAGCTATTACTATTACTCAAGGAATGCCATGCTCTGTACTGCACTCTGTGCATGTATTACGTACTTGAACAAGGCATTAGAATTTCAATCTCGCATTGTGTTCTTTAAAACGTTTGGAGGGAAAGAGAGGGTGCAGTACAGGGAGTACTTACCAAGACATATTTAATCGGTACCCATATGCTGTGAAACAAGATCTGCATTTAGAATAATGTAGTCCCGAGAACATGGCATGGCAATACAACTACGAATATGTAAGTAAAGGAATGACATTGCTAAAATTCTCTTTTTTTATTGAATCTGGTACTCTACAGAGATTTACGATGGGAATTCAACGGAGGAGTTGGGACCCGACGATACTGAAGTGGATTTTTCAGATACACGCTCGCCTTTGGAAATACGTAAGAAATAAGAATGAGAATGAGACTGGGAAGGAATTGGATGCGTGCATATGTTGAAGATTTCAAGTATATTTATAGACAGAAAATTTCATTGTATTCTATTACATTTTCTATTCCATGGGTAGAAAGAAAGCAGGCAGACAATGATTGGAAAGTATTGTGGGGTTCTGGACTGGTGAATCAAACCGTGTTCAGAGCTGAGGGCCCCACGTATGTTCGTACTTCCCGACTGTAGGACATCAAGATACACATCTCGAAGGGTCTAATTTCTCACTGAAAGTGCTAAATAGCTTATTTACTTAATGAGGGTCAGTATTTAAAGTTAAAAGGTTGTTTTCTACCATGTTTAAGGATAAGCCAAAGACAGAAGAACTGCCGGGCGACCTTAAGTTTGTCTGTTTGTTTTTACGTCAGAGTGCTTGCTGTTCGCATTCAGACATACAAAGTATGCAGACTGATTGTCTTATCAGAGATACACTATTAAATGTTAATATTTAGCACTTTTGGCTAAATCTATATGAAATGACAAATAATTTGTTAAGATTTGTGAACCCCGATCACGCTTTAGAAATTGGCTGCCCGGAGGAATGTTCAAGGTCGAACAAAATTTGAAATAAAACTAACACCTACTGATATTCCCGAAGGAATCCTTACTATTAGCGAAAACAAATGGGGTGGACTTTTTAGTAAAAAGAGAATATCGGGGTTTTCATCTGGACCAAAGACATAGACAAACGGTTTGCTTTTACTTAAAATGTATATAACACTCGGCTCTGATTGCATTGCAGAACTAGAGTATGGCACTTTAAAATGCAGTATTCTCTTCAAAACATTAATTTGTATTACTTGTGCAATATGCGGTTCCGCAGTGGATGAGTATGTTCGGTTCCCTCTACAGTACTATAGTTAACTTATCGTAAGTTTCACTTTCAATACAATGAATTATCACTCCTCTCTTCTTTTGTACTTCTCAAGTGCTTTAGCCATATTTTGTATGATTTTCAGTAGGATTGTACAGTGCCCGAGAATAACCACATGCTGTTTCCAATACAATAGATAACCCGCCTTCAGTGAATTCGGATTTTGTGACTGTGACATGTAATAGAAAGAACTCAGTGAGCACAGAGAAATACTTCGCAGTACATTTTGAAGAACTTTTAAAACATGAGTTGAAGTGAAAGTAGGTCGTGATCCTTGTTACGAAACTGAAATTGGGGAAAGTTACTTTCACCAATTGAAAATTTTCCTCGTATTGTACTAGTGTTACCAAAGTTTAGTTTTATTCAACAAATACTTGCATTGTATTATTCAATTGTCCTTTGGTGGAGCTTGCACGCCAAGACTCGTACAATCCAATATTTCATTCATATACAAAGTGCTTCAAAAGTCACGTCATCAGAAAAAAAGAACGGTAAAATATCAATAACGATCTCCTATACATACGATACCTTTTATTGTAATGTATTTTGAAGCGTCCAAATTTCACAAACGTAATGTTAATTTTCAATCGGTAAACGATATTCTCCATGACTGTACTTTTCTTCTTTGTGTTACCTCCGACACCAATTTAGACCTCGTGCAACGATACTTTATAAGCTCGACGAGTACGTAATAGTGATTTCGTATTTTGACATTAAAATATGGATAATTTCGAAGATTAAGAATGCAGAGAGAGGAGTCGTCAAAACATACACTAAAAGACAATACCAACAACACTAAACTGGCCAGACACCCAAGAACGGGCCGATGTTTTTGTATCAGAATTTTGTTCTCTGTCGACTGAATTTTGCTTCTTTATTATGTTTTACTGTAGAAATGAATTTTCCTTGTAACCCCTTCCATCGTGACACGAGTATTAAACTGAAATTTCGACCTACGAGTTTTGGCCCTACGTTTCACTTTAGAAGCGAGAAATTCACCCTGTCAGACCTAACTGTAAATACTGTGTTTCTTTTTTCAATTACATGTGAGAATTTAATGTTATGGAGGTTAGCCACGGACAATGTAAAAGTAGTCGGGTTCAAGGGAGCGAGTGAAAGTGTAAATAGAAAGTACAGGTTGAACTTGTGTGAGCTTGTGGAGATGTTCATGTATGGATATTTTATTGTAGGTTTGGGATAGGGTAGAGTCTAATACGCTAATGCAAGTTTGGTGTTTGCATGAGCATTATTTTTATGTGTGGCAGGAGATTTGGACTCTTCGACCATGGAGACGGTCGTGGGGATGATATCGGGACTAATATTACTTCTGTGTATTGCGGTTGGATTAATCATTTGGATGAGACGAAATGGAGGCTCAATTTCAGCTGCCCTCCAAATTCCATTCTGGAGAACCACTTGGAGCTCCGTTCCCACACACATTGTGACTCAAACCAATCCCACCACAGAAGGGGTCAAAGTAAGTCCATGCTTCAGGTTAAGGCTATAAATTCACAGTTTACACTAAAATGTGTGTTTTATAAGTTAAATATGCACCGTTTGGATGCTTGCACAGAATCTCAGAACCGTGGCCAAAACTTCCTTAGCGCTTCAGGCAAGCGTGCAATTTTGACCCGCCAGAACTAATGATTGTTACCTCCCGCTAGAAATCTGTTTAATTTAAAAAATATAGTTCTGCTGTCTGATTGTCGTTCACAATGGAGTTGGTTGAGATATAATCCCAAATCAAAATGCTTTACTTTGAGGTCATAATGCCGCCATCGGCTACGTCGCCGTAATGTCGAAAGGCTTCCATGCGTCACTGGGTTGCTTTTTGTAAATATTTACTTTACACACTTTGGGCTTAGAGAGAGATACGCATCGGACGGCTTGCCCGAAATTAAGCTATAGTCTCGCTGTTCTTTCTTGGAAATTCAGGCATTTGTGTTTAAATTTCGATTGAGCTATAGAATTCTGGATTTGTTCGTTCGAGAACTTCAGTTGCAAGAAGTAGCCAGGAACCGCAGCAGCAGCATACTTAGACGGACGAAGGCAAGAATGAAAATGCGACACCCTAGATTTTTTATTTCGGTCAAACTTTACTCTGTCTAAACACCTAAACGAGGTAGGAGGATGAGTAGGAAAACATAAGTAGTGTCTGACTGACAAAGCCGATTAAGTAAAGAGCAACTTCATAGCTTAAACGCGGTCTCTTACTCAGCAATGTCACGTTCAGTAAAACCACTTTCTAAGTTTTGGTCGGATTCGGTTCTAGAAAGCTGGCACACATTTTTTGTCTGACAGCAGCAAAGTAGATTACGAAGCTGAAAAAAAATAAATGGGTGAGACTCATGCGTGCTATATGAACACAATTTGCATTTCAATTTCCCAAAAATCCTTACAAATTTAACTTGCAAGGGGAAATTGTTATGGATATGCAAATTCGATTCCGCACTGCGTAGTTAGATCCTCCAATAATTCTGAAATATACTTATTTTGACTTCAAATTCAACGTTTACTTAACATTTCTGGAGTACGAGTCAGGAAGGGGCTTAAGAGGTCGGAAGTCACTCTGGCTTGTTTCTCATCCTCAGTTCCAGCTTTGCAACTGAATGCATTCTAAACCCTCTACCTTTACGCCAAGAGGTTTCGAAAATTGGTTTTAATTGGATCTTGAATATCTTTTTTACTTCCGAAGTAGCTAATATAAGACTTTAATTACAAAATCAAGAAACTATGAAAGTAAGCGATGTCAATGGTTGTTTGGTTTTTCCTCAAACTGAATTATAGTGCGTGGAAGAAGCATTCCTGCGTAATCAATGAAAATCATTTCAATCTCAATATGTTCTGTTTGGTAGGAGAGTAACAGAAGTAGAGTATTTACGATTGCAAAATAAAAGTGTCCGTTATCGTAAATCGTAATACAGACGACCGTAGCAAAAGACGACATTTTAACAAAATGAAAAACTAGGTCTTAAATCAGTTTAACTTTGTCTAATTAGCAAATACTTGGTTTCCCGAAATGTTTTAAGAAATGTGGTCAAAATCTACTTACCAAATACCAAGAAGAACTTGATTGGACTGTCAAATTAGAAAAATGGCTACATTTAATATCGAGGACGATATTTGATCCCTGTGTCTTACATAAGTTTTAGGAAAACTGTTATTGGGGTTGTTAGCTTCAACACAAATAGAGAAAGTGTTAAGGCATTTTTTAATAAATTGTGTTTGGCCCTAGTGCGGGCGATCCTGTCCAGCTCGATCGTGGTAGTCCGATTCCGATCTGATCGAACGAAGCAGGTAGGGTGAAAAATGTGGGCATGACCACTGCGGCCTAGCATTGTGCTCTTTCACCATAAATAAATGGAATAGAAATGGACAGTTTTTTGAATTTGAGTTTGTGGATATATTCTTACGTCTTACATTCTTTTTTTTTTCTTTCTGCTCTTGAATAGGATTTGCTTTTAACCCTAACACCTTTGAGTAATGGTGTTGCTGGCGGTGGGGTGCACCCGCCAAGCGGCGTCGTAAATAGTGACTTCAAAGCCCATAATCCGCCTCCATATACAAATGGGAGTGTGTCCACTAAGAGTACCATGAGCAACGGTAACCACTCTAATGGACTTCAGCTTCACGGTACGTCCTTTGCAATTTACTATATTTTCTATACCTTATAAGACATAGCTTTCCAGCTCAGTCTCAACTCAACCCTTCCCCTCATTTTTCTTTAAATTTTCTTTTGATATATTCCAAGTCACAAAATATGTTTGGAGTTTTATTCGTGGGGGAATAGTTCGTATCTTGGGTGCATTAGTTTACAGAGACAGCGGAAACGGTGAAAGTCGTACTTCCTTATGTTCAATGCACGCATGGTGAAAGTAGTATTTGACATTTCATGGAAGAATTAGCACAAGTTTGGAATGTTGACATCTCAAGGTCCACATGTCGTTACGCCATTAATTTTGTGAATTAATCGTCGATGTATCGCCGAGTTTCTCATATTCCGTAAACAGACACCATGGAGCTTCTTAATTGTCGTCAATTTTGGACGCCGGACATCCATTCTAGAAATAAGAATTCTACCCTCTTGTGTTCAAATTCTGGAATTCTAGTCTGCTTTCTCTAATTGACATGATGGAGAAAGTCTCATAAATTAGCGAGGACACAGCTGTTTTGTTAAACCCATTTTACATGTAATCTGTTGTCAATTTCCCGGACATAAGAGGTGTTTTAATTCTTTATATACGTTAATTTCAACGAACCCACCTCAAATTAATATTCGCTCCAAGTTCTTATTAATCAAATTGTACCCGAAATTCCGATGGTCATAAGATTTTACGATTTACTCTTGAGATTTTAAAAAAATTCCATTCAGATTACATAGCATAAGGTCAGGCTAGACATTGGGGAGGTATCTATCTCCTACTCTAGTGATACGGACACGGTGTGTAATATTCGACACCAGTGTTATAAATTGAGGTTCATATACATTTTTACATATGGAGGAGGGGGACCGCTCTGGTTTTCAGAATAGAGACCAGGGGCAACAGCAAAACAGTTGAATATATTCATTCATCTGACAAGACAAACCCCGACACAGTATGCATAAAACCCATTTCATGAATGACTTACAAAAGGAGACATGGAAGGCCTTTTTGGCTGGACTCTCTCAGTTTCACTTCACTTTCTTCTGTTTTCTCGTCCCCACACACTCTACTTCATTTTATTTTATACATACAACTTTCCCTTCTTTGGAATATAAATCTTTGGTAATGCTTTATTCTTGAATCCTCCGTCCAGACATCCATGTTAGGCTAGCCCAAGAATTTAAATTGAATTTGTAAAGGGAAATCTCAAAAAGCAGTTCTCCAATAGCTGAGTTTCAGTCGAACAAAATCACATCACACATCACAGCACCATTGTTTGGTGACCTCGCTGACCCTATCGAGAATTTAGTGAAAAATACCTGCCTAACTTGGAAACCCACTTTGACACTGCTCTTTTGTTCGATCAAAAGGGGAAAGTCCGTTTGTGGTTAGGCACCAAAAATTAAAAAAAAACATTTACTGAAAATTGAAGGAGTATCAATGCACAAAATACCTCGTCATCATGTCATTACCTAAGCCATTCGCGCTAACGAGATATCTTAGTATACGAGGTCGTTTGAATGGAATGACCGGATGGCATTTACAATAGAAAAAACGTTTTATTCTCGAGCTTTCAATCGCTTTCTTCAGGATAGAGACAAAAGTAACAAAAATTGAAATATTTTAGTTTGCCTGCATTGCCAATCCATTTCTAGATGATCATATTAAGAATGTGGACACTCATGCCCGGAGAGGATACTCGCAAACTAAGGATATTCAACTTCAAAATTTATTCCTCGCATTAACAGTTATGAATAGCATTCAGCGAAGTTGATACTGATATTGAAATAAACGCGACAATTCGAGAATTCAAGTCCGAAAAGTATATATAAACCGGATTGTTGAACTCTCGTTGCGACCCAACCGCAAATCTAAATTGCTTGCATGCATTTATGGCCTGCGGATCCAATCCATTATAGTGACTCAAGTACAGCGTTATACGTTGTTTGTATAATCTTAGGGTTTACCGAACAATGTAAATGTAAGTCCAACCTTGGGAGTTAAGTCAACTCCATCATTGCACTGAACTTAAGCTCGAACTATTCACCATATTTGCTTGGTGTCAACCAGTAGAAACAGTGGTACTTAATTTTGAGTGTCATCCCGAGTCAGAAGTCATGTAAATGTCATGTCTACTTGAGTTTGACTTTCTCTCCAGGGAAACCTTCATGACACGACGCTTTCCTCCCGAATACGAGCTTCTGCTTGTACGAACACACTCCAGCTCCGCTAACATTGAAGTTTATTGATGTTTGAAGGGCACTACACCACACATACAAGACTTCTCTGCCATGCCACTAGTATATTTGCATTAATTTACTTAAGCACATATAAGCTCTTCTGTTCTACGTAGAAGTAGGGTGTAAATGACATTCTTGCAATAAAATTCAATGTCTGGAAAATATGGAAAAAATCGTGGAAGAATGTTTCATCCCAGTCTTCATTGTACAAGGTACCCCATTGAATCCGATCAATCTTCTTACAAGGAAACCGCTTTTGAAGTAAACTCGGATCAGAATTAATTATTCATTTCAAGTCTTCCGAAGGTTTTGTGGGAGGTTCAAATTACTTTCTGCGTTTTCCCTAAGTTTTTATTCGCTGGCAATTTTGTACAGGCTTAGAATACGCACGACCAGATAAGGTTTGCTTGAAATGGCGTGTGCTTCCACCTTTCCTAGCATTCAATTAAAAATCTATCAGCTGACTAATTGTCATGCTCAACAACAACAGGGTACTTTTTGAGTCAATTGACTCAGTCAATTGTAATTGTAAATATTTAGCATCTAATATTGTATCACCGATAAGATAATCACTCCGCATAGCTCGCATGCCTGAATGCGAGGAGTTAGCACTCAAAGAAAGAACAAACAAACAAACAAGTTCGCTACCTGCCACAAGACGAAAGTAGACAGATAGAGACGGAAGAAAGGTAAGGTTTCACTCACTTTTCATATCCGATATTTAGGAATACACATGAACGGCCTTCTTTTTTAGTACATTGTAAAAAAACAACGGAATACACTCTGGCATTCGCATTACAAAAGAACAAAATTTATGTGACGTTGTGTCATTTAATGTTGGTGAAATTGTTACGCCTTTGGTTGGGTCGTTGGTGGATTCATTTGATAAAGTGTGTGACCCAACGGAGAGGAGTCCATATGGGCTTGGCTTGGAGACCCAAAGCACAGTTTTAGGTGGATCCAAAAGACAAAACACGTTACATTTATTGACTGTACAGTGTGGTTCATAGTTCACCCAACTTGCCTTGCCCAGCCCATTATTGAGGTTGTCCAAAAATAGTGAAATGTATATTTTAAGAGAATTTAAAGAAAATCCATATAAAAATTTAAAGTGAAATTTTAAAAAGAAATAGTTGAGGCAGAATGAAATACACCTTAGGAAAGATTTTCTGTGCAATGTTGTTACGAATGTGAATGCGAATTTTTTCTGTATTTTATTATTATTATCCTTTAGATTGGAATGCTGACAAGAATTCTTTAACCAGTGTAATCATCATTAACCTTAAGCGTTAGCGTTCTGGACTAAAAGTTCGAGATGATTACAGTTATATTTTGGTGCATAACTCTGTGAACTGAAACGAATAGCTCAATAGATACTGGATAAAATTCTCTAAAAACTGTATATCGGCCTTCCTTCTAACTTCTACCACATTAAATGTTACAATATTATGAATGACCATGTACTTCACTTAAATATAGTCAGCTCTGCCCGACTTGGTCCTCCCTCCGCATCTTTGATCTAGAATTCGGTCCGTGTAGGTTCATACCAAGCCGTGAGATTTATACGAAAGACGCGAAAGCGAATATGACGATTTGGTCTGGTCTGGATGCCTTACCCGGGTAAATAGAGAATAAATGATGGGAAAGACAGGAGCTGAGAAATTTTGGTAGAAGCCCTAGTAGCTCAGGCACACAAAACCTCGCCTGCTAACGGGGGGATCGGTCGTTAAAAGCACCTGGCGAAAATAAGATTCAGCATCCTCTTCTGTGTTCCTTCACTTCGTCTTGCCTTTGATTCACTCTACCCGGGTACTCTGGCCCTGGTCTGGACTGGGAAGCGTGTATACCTTTGAAATCTCGTGTTTATTTATGAGTACAAAGCTGAGACGGTAGTAGTTCTGACCTAAGATGAAGGAAAGGAAAATAGGAATAGCCACACAGACCTAGCCGTCTACTTTTATTATTAATACGAAGAGGAGACGGATCGGAGTTTACATTCTATTGTGCTCTACTTGTTATGAACTTGTGGTTTACTAAAATAAATGTGTTGGGTTTTGGAAAATAGGCAAGGCAAGTCGTTCAAGGAAGCACGATGCACGCAACTTTCACTTCCAGTTGTAACCCTTTTAGTAATGTAATGTAATTCTTGGACGGACTCTTCTATTCATGAGAGGGCGAGGCAAAGGTGGCCGTTAAAGTTAATGCTCAACAGCACAGCTTTCTATTCGTATTTCTACTCCATAGACTTCTGCTACGACAGATTTTACAATTTATGACTAGTTGGGCCCAAGAAAAGCTTCGAATGGAGAAAGTGCCTCTTTTGAATGGTTGTTGAATTTTAATCGTTCCTTAATTTCATAGCACCCCATTTCGATGGTGTTGTGTTCTGAACAGGGTGGTTCATAACCTTAGACCCACTGTGTCTGTCCATCCAATAAGTCAGGTTTACAGAAAAAGTTGGGACTACTACAGTGGACGACATCGGATAGAGAATATAGTAGAAAATACAACTATCATTTAGCATTACCAGTACGTGCAGAAAGTTGCGAATATGCCGCCAACTCGAAGAGCATGTGCAGAAAGTGTATTATGTAAATGAGTAAAAGCGTACTTTCATACGAATGACCAAAAATGTACAAAAAATGTACAATTTGAGGTGGCGCTAATATTTTTGACAGAGTGATTGACAACTCAAGGTTATTTTTTCTTCTGTTAAGTGAGGAAGGGTTAGTTCTTTTTATTACGTTGGTTATGGTGGTATATAGAGTTGCAAGGAATCACGGGTCAAAAGTATGAAGACTTTTGGTCAGTTGCATACACTCTTTGCTCAGGCTCGTAGTCTTAGTAGCATCCCTTTAACACTGTCGCAACTTTTTGAACCTTCTCGTAACGCCAAATTAATGGACTGTGTTTTATCTGAGAGATCGGCGTTCCCTTAAATCGCACTGAAAGTTTTCTGTATAATGCATATCTCTATTTTCTCGGAATCTTCTGATTCGGCTCTAAGGTTGAACCAAAGCCGCGATGATTAACCTCCAACATCGCATACCAAAATTACCTTAAGAGGTGAAAAGTCTATTGGATGGAAATTGGAGGCCTGAGCAGTATTACTTATATGTACGAGTTCGACTTAAGCGAAACATAAAGATTTGAGAAAGATGGAATCGAGATGATTTCCCTAGACTACTTCTTCCTTGTCTGTGGGAAGATTTGAAATCCATGCATGATCTTCGACATATTCTACGTGCAAATGTTACACTACGAACCAGAACTAGAACATTTCCATGTCATTTCCATGCTCAACCCTTGCGTCACAAGAAATTCATTTCCCCACTTTGGAACCATGTCAAATCTTCCCCGAAATTCCATTACTATTCTGAACCAAATACAGACTACAAACTAAAATGTCTTTTTGAATACTCATCCCATTTGTATGTTCCTACATAGTACAATCCAAATGTCACATAGAACCATGTGCAATGCAGTGCAATGTTGGAAAGCTGTCTTCCCGAGTAATTGTGTGTCATATGAGCATGTAATATACGGCCTAACCGTAAACTATGTTCCGCGCATTTCTTTTTTTCTCAACGCCCCTTCCTACAGAATTCATCAGTGTGATATAAATTAAAGTAATATATTTTAACATTGGCATGTGGAAGTAAAAAACAGGCAGGAAGAAAAAAAGAACTCGTGTTCATACCGATTACATTGTATTGCATTGCACATATGCCGTTTGCAGTTAGAGTTACGGTAGTAGTACCTAGCGTACCGGTTTTAGTCACGTATATAGGTAATTGATCAGATGTGCTGGAGGAGCTCTCAAGTTGGTTCGGACAAGAAAAATGACTTGGGTTTCTTCATCTATGTACATGTCTGGAGAAAGTAAAAGAAGAAATGCATTGCTTTTTCTTTCATTCGGCTGACAAGGTAAGCACTGTAGGAGTTAAGTTAGTTAATAGTTAATGTCTTTCATTGCGGTCAAGAATTTCAGCTGCGCTGCCTTTGTGCGGACTAAGCACATCTCTCGTGTGAAAAAGGACACTCGATTAAGTCAACAAATAGTATATTGTTTTCAGAGCAAAAGTGTGCCAGTCAGGTCTGGGATTGGAAGTCGTTCACATGTGCAATTACAAAATTTGAAATAAAAATGTATTCGAATTATGGTTAAACTCATGGTTCCCACGAAAATTCAGCATCAGATGTCTCATGGCCAAGACCACTTGGAGTACTTACCCTGTCGGTAGAATGCCTTGGAGATGGTGGAACGTACAAAGTACTCATTTCCTTCACTCGTGTGCACATGTACAATCGTTTTTCTCTTCTTGTTCGCTACTCTTAACTTTTTTTCAGTTGTCTGATGAATATTTTTCCTTTTCTCTCATGCAGTGACTGAATGAATTGGTGACACTCTCATTTTCCAGATTAGACGTTTAGTACTTCCGGCAGTGTTTACTGCTGAGCCGATTTCATTTTTCATTGTTGTATGCGTATGCATGTTCTAATTTGAATTTTGAAATAGAATACACAGTGCAATACAGTTGTAAGCACGAAGCAGGATTTAATCGCCGTTTTTAGTTTTCCAAGATAAGAGTTTTCGTTGTACTAAACTTTCCCCCTTTTTTTGGACTGGAAAGGACTGATGTGAATTTGAGTGAGTGGAAGCCACTTGTGTGCAGCAGAAGGAAGAGTACTTACAACATTGTACGTTCCGTTGGGTCTACAATTTAGTGAGTCATTGGGAGTAAATTGAAAATACGTGATCCCAAGACGAGTTTTAGTTTTTTCTTCTCCCCAACCGTGTGGGTCCTTTTTTTTCCGGACGACGAAAATTGAATTAGTAGGAAGGAAGGAAGGAAGGAAAGGACGGAGCATTTAAATGTAGTAAGTAGAGGAATTGGTGGAAATTGCAGAAGTTCTTGTTCTTGAGAAAAACTAAACTCTGGTGACGGAGATGGCGACGTTAGTAACTGGCGTACCGTCCTGTGCAGCAGATTTTTCTACTTTTCTAGAAAACTGAAGCTGGAGTCGTCGACTGACTTAACTATGTAGACTTTCATTACTGCACAGACTTGGTCGGCACGTGAATTGCATTATTTGTCTTTGTCTCTTCAGTCGCGTAATTGGGGAAAACTTCATGCTGGCTGAGTTCACCGTAACCACAATCCTTGAAATGTTAAACGTTGACCGAAAAATTACAATGGATTTCGCATTTGCTAGCGGACGAGTGTTGCTTTTATTTGACTATTCTCTGTCACCGGTACTGAAATTAATTTAAGTGACCATTACTACCATGTTCAGCTGGTATGGAATCTATTTTAGTTTGGTTGGAATAATTGGTAAAATTTTAACCGCTTCGCTTTCATATGGTTCGCTCTGACATCCGAAATATGTGCAACCTGTGATCACGAGGCTATCATAACATGTTGGCTGCTGTTCTTACCTTATCTGTTGATTTATCTAATCGGATTTAAAGCATCTCGTTTTTGTCGGAGATACCCCATTCACCGTAAGACATCATCGATCATCGACAATTTAAACGAAAAAAATCTTTGACTTGTAGCCGATAGGGTAAACCGTGTCATTAGACGTCATCGCGTATTTTTGCCATAGGGAAGCGCTTCTGTAAAATTATGCTTCAGCTTGAAATCATCAGAATAAACGGTTTAACCCGGTGTCATGTCCAACTGAGCATGAATCCGCGAAAATACCAATCTGCGACCGTTGCGTCGCTCGTATTGCATGATTGGCCTAAGTTTATATGTATTGGAGAAAGTTTTACTTTCTTCAACGTGAAAGTGGAAAGAAAAAAAAGTTTGTGCGTAAAGTTGGGTTGAGTTGAACTGCGCTGAGGAGACTGGGACTAGATATGTCGGACAAAGGAACTAATTTGAAATATATGTCAATTGTTTCTTTCCTTTCTAATGAGTTAACATGTACATGTCCTGTCCTGTGACGTTTCAGGTTCTCACCACAACCATTACGGTTCAACGAAGAAAATGCACTCGACTTCCACCAATTCCGACTCTATTGGGAATGGAAACGGGAACGGGTCAGCTATAGCGACGCTAAGTCTTACGAAGCCGTACCATAGTCCAACGGTTCTCACAGTTCGGTCCAATCGTTTGGCTAATCTTGATGAGCCAGAGTTTGATGAGCAGGCTGAGGAGAATAGTATTTGTGAGGAGGGTTGTTCTACTCTCAATGCCTCAAGAACTAAAAACCGTAAAGTAAGGATATACATTTTGGTGTTCAAAGCTGATTCAGACTTAACTCAGACTTAAAAAAAATAATTCAGACTTAGGGAGCTGCTGTCCAAGTCCAGGTTACAGATACTATCCGCACAATTATTATATATTTGTGGACACAGAACTTTCTTTCAGCGATAGAAATTCTTGAAGCATTTTGACAAAGCATATACTGAAACCTTCTAAAATAAATATATTTACCAGGGATCTTAGTTTTACATGAAAGACGTCTCTCTTGTTAGACTGGCTCACACACTGCATTTGTGAAAATCTGGACAGACTGCTGCAAATAATGGTTAATTAAGTGAATGTGTGGATATTCAAAAGTTTTGAACCAGAATTCGTGAAAACTATTCCAATTCCTCCTTCTCGAGCATTTGGTTTCAGAATGTCTATCATTTTCAACTAGTTCGCCTAACTTTTGTCGTTTTGGAATCCGCTTGAACTAAATTTGGGAGTCCGAGTTATGTGGGCTTGTAGGCGACTGTCACATCCGAATTTAAAGGCATGTTTGACTGTGCGAAATATTCTCCTACGCCTGTTTTCGCTGGATTTATCAAGGTATCATCCAACTTTCTGTTCGCTGAAAGAATTGGCCACTGCCATACTGCCAGAACCAGATCCAATGAAAGTTCCTGAATTTACTAAAATATGGTCTTAGTTAGTCGTGAAACACGTAGTAAAGTCGGTAAACTTCGTGCAGATTTTCTTCAATATCCTACAAAGGAACAGAAAATCGGAAACTTGAACGGTCATAAAATTGTAAGATTAAATTATTATGTGGATCGTGACGTAGTGTAGATCGACATTACCATGTTGGTGATGGCGTTTGTTTGTTAACACGAAAACCGCCGTAATTTTTCTCAGATCGACTTCAGACTGCACAAGCATAAGCTTGGGCCGTACCTCCCATCGAGTTCGTTAGTCACCAAAATCACACTACTACTAGGCGTACTTGGCTATTTAAATCCGTTCGACGTGAATGTAAACCTTCCGTGGCATTATTTGTATTTAGGTTAAATTTGAACAGCTACATTATTATGGTAAATATGCCGCTCTATCTCGCTGAAAGTTTAACTTCATAATTCTAAAAAAACTGCTTTCTGCCTTCATGGAATGTTATGTAACATTGGTACTAAACGACAAATATACGTATGGCCTTGGCGCTGCGCTGACTAAAACAACATTCATTTACGCTTTATTTGTTTCTACGAAGGATCTCGGGAGAATTTTCCACAGAATAACGTACAAATAAGATTGTTCAATTAAATAATAAACTCAGGCAGAGAAAATATGCTAATGTAGGTTTCCGCGTTTGAATTTTGAGTAAAAACTTTTTTGATTTCGTCCGTCGTATTAATCGAATTGTATCAAAACATTTGAATGAGTGAGTGAAGTTGATGTTGTTCGGCCCCATGTTTCAATTTAATCTCAAGGAGCCAAATAAGGTTGGAATGAAAGTTGAAGTTGGTTGTGAAAGTTGATGCATAAATTTATGACGACTAGAAGTGGATGTAGAAAACTCAATAAATGTGCCTTTGTTGTTTCCTTAGATTAAAATAGCTGGTGGGTCTTGGAATTTGAGTTCCGGAGAGCGGTCGTACAGGAATCACCGTGGACGATTAGTCCCTGAGGTGTCGTTACGACAATTAAGATTGATTGAAAACCTCGGCTCGTGCCTGTACGGACAGGTAGGGGTGACTCAACAGAACTATATGTTTAAAATAAATTGGTTGGTAGTCGTTGAGGGTGGTAAAATGATATAAATGATTTCGACTTTCTTGCCCAATGTCCAATCCCAATCCCAATCAATTTATCTCATCCATTTGGAAGGACGGACTACCCGGGTTGCGGTGCTGGTGACCATGTCCATGTGGTTTGTTAAAAATCTCCCAATAAATAATCCTTTTATTTCTGGACATTCAGCCGATTTACTTCCCCCAACGAAACTAAATCCATCCGTATCTTATTGATAGGAACTAAATCGTCGGTGGTGGTATTTTCTCTAAACTGTATATTTTCTCCCTGTCTTTGCTTAAGGTCCATCTCTACGACTTTGAAGGAGAAATTGCCTGTCATGAAGGAACGCTTTATCGCAATTGTCGACTCATTGCCAGAACCATGAAAGTAAGTAAAACCATTAAGGTATGTGTCAACTGTCACTTGGGAATATCCCTTCCCTCTTCCTCCCTTTCACTCACTCATGCACCGTTACTTTTCTCCACCGCGCGCTCTAATAACCCTACGACGTGTCTTCTCAAAACCTTTACTTGATGCGTCGAACCGTAGCAGCAGCAGGGTAGCTAATACTCCTCATACTCAACTTCACACAGATTTAATTGAGTGGAACATAATACATTCGTTCCCATTTCATTTTACCTAATCTTACTTAATGTAAGATACGGTACTTTCGTTTGCTGTGTTAATTCTGACGGAATCAAGAGATTTTTCTTTGATTCCATGATACTACATATTATGTTATTCGAATTGATGACGGTGATCTGCTAGGGTCAACAATTCTTCCCGAATTAACGATTATTGAATATATCTCGCATATTTTGGCCTGCATAGTGTTAACAACATTTCCACCTGACCGCTGGTTACGGCGGATACTCTCGAATTTTGACACTCTGTGTTGTGTTTATTCAAACCAACTCTTGACTTGTTTTAGAAAAGTTAAATTAATTTTGGTGATGAAGAAATACAGTAAAGGGAAATTCTTTGTACTTCAAATTTTAGCAAAACTGATTATATTAAGATTTTCAGCCACCAATGGGCTAAGGGTACAAATAATTCTTGCAAGGGGTAAGAATGACTTGTATAGGATGACTTTGACAATTGACACGCAATTTTCTTGAGAGGGATTTAAACAATATTTTCGTACACACAAATGAAGTATTTTCTAAAGCTTGTCTGAAAATTTAGTCAAAACAGTTCCTGAGTGAGAACAGCTCCCCCCCCTTCCCCTCCTTGACAATGAGTTTTCTTATGGGGTTGGGTTGGGACTTTAACCATCTGCGTGTAAAAGGTCAAGTAGTGTAGTACACCTGTGTAGAAATCTAGCCAATTCGGAAGGGCGTATAAATTCCCGGAAGATGCGTTCAAGCCTCCAACCTACGGACAATGATGACTAGAATGGAATGTGTTATAATGTGGAGAACTGACGTTCCGCGATAACATGCAGTTACGTATCACACACACCCTTACGGTTGCGTAATTTTTATCAGTTGTCGGAAGTAATGATTCGGTTTGTTGATTCTGTAAATGTAAGTTCGTGAGTACATTGGTCTTTTCCTAAGATCAGATATTTTGTGACATGAATTTACAGAGCGTTTCGGAAATCCGGTTGTTGAGTGTGCTGGACCATGAACATGTGCTTGAGGTAAACATTTGTAACAAGCATATAAATAAAAAATATTATCGCATAAAAATATATACCATATTGCAGATGATAGGAGTTTGTTCAGAGATGAAGAAACCGCTCGTCGCACTTTTCCCAGCCCCGGAGTGCGGTGATTTATGCTCCTTTCTCTCTCGCCTCTCCAACACGCCCAGGTACAAAACCTTTCAGCATTCATTCAAATACCCGATCCCGAATTCGGGTTTGGGTAAAAAATTCCATCCCTTACGACGAACCTTTTTCACCTGCTGTGTAAAACTAGGAATATGTCATTGAACTAGGAATTAAGTTTCCAATTTATGTGACGAATAACGCAATTAACTAACTCTCTTTACCATGCATGACAATTCCTGCATTGGAAACATAATTTTACTTTCTTTGGCCATCGGAATAGCTTACTATTTATCAAACCTTCGTTATATCGAGCAAACTTAGCGAATTTTACAAGTTCGATATGAAGAGAATTCGTTATAAATAAAGGATTTTCCAGCAGATAATTTTTGACACCTTATTGTTTCTGGTCACTTGTTGCCACTCTTCTAGAAGTTTCTGTGAAATAAGCCTGAAGGGCAAATATAGTATTTATTTATTTATTTTATTTATTAACGGAGACAGCATCCTCGTAAGGTCAGGTAGTATCTTCGGAATGGAATGTTTGAACGAATGGCTAGTGGACAGAGAACCAAACCGTACCGGCCAATCTCAACTCCATATTCGCGACCTTCACCAAAGCACTTGAAATATCAGTCCTTGAAGATTTTAATGAACTTCATTCTGGGATCTGCATGTGAAAGTGATTCCTTGTCAACTTAACTTTAACAATTTCCTCGTTCATTGAATTTAACCATTAGACACGCGTACTCGTATTACGTGTTCCTGTCGATCTTAACTCATTTATTGATAATGACTTTCCCTTGGTGGGAATTCCCTCATTTTCCATTATTATTCTAATTTATCTTCCCAAACAAGGAAATAACCAAAACCGGAAACCACAACTACTGTGGTTATTCCATGTTCCTAGCTAACGAATGTTGACGCGGACTGAAAAGTGAAGTATCCGACAATCTCGGCCACAGGGCCAGAAGCAGACCAGGCAGGAGAAGTAAACTTATTTCCTTACTACCATCCTTTCCCAACTTTTACTTTGCTTTTACCGGAGAAAGTCCGGCGGGACAGACAAGGGACCAGTAGGCAGGTGAATGAATGAAAATGAAAAGAAATCCCGCTGGCTGGCCGCTCGCTCGTTCATGATGTGTGATTGATGGAAACTTATACTTGTTTACGTGCAGTAATAACCATATTCGCTTCTGAGAATAGAAAACCATGTTATTTATAATTTAATGTTTTTCTTCTTCCTTTTCTACAGTCTCAGTTGGTTGTTGAGCGTGGGAGCTCAAATTGCGTCTGGGATGAACTACCTGGAAAGTCTCTCACTGATCCATCGGGATCTAGCCGCCAGGTGAAAAATCTATAATGCAATCCAATTTATAAAACAAAAATGGATTTTGCACAGTGGTACTCATAAAATTGAAAATGGATTTTGAGGTTACATTACGTTACGCTAAGGTGATAGTGAAACGCGAAAACTTTCTCTCACGACTTGACTTTTTGCATTATAACGTCCAATAATATTTGCCCTTCTTTCCTTCCTCCCTACTTCGTGTCTGCAAATCAATCAATGATGTGAACAATTCTAACGTACACGCAGAAAAATGACCGAACATTTTACTTGCGAGACCAAAAACCCCAAAAAAGTTATTTTGCTTTCTTTATTCACTGGAGACTTAAGTTGCCTGAATGTGAGTTTCCACGAGTCTTGTTTTATGCTGACATGACGGTGTGTTAGTCGTTCAACTACGGACAGACATGAATATTTCATTTGATATTTCCTGTATGTTGCGTGCAGAAATTGCCTCGTGGAGAGAGAAGGCTCAATTCGGATATCAGATCTTGCCATGGCTTGTGAGCAGTACAGAGGAGATTATTGCTGTCACAGTTCTAGAGGTCTAGCACCTCTTCGGTGGTGGTCTTGGGAGTCTGTGATACTTACAGTGAGTAACACAACCATTTTCTTCAGTACTATGACCAGCACTATTCCTTTATTTTGGGGACAATGTACAGGGTCCCACAAAACATTTGCACCATACCAGGGATAAAACAGCGGAATTGTAGACATGAAATGTCATTTCTAGAGAATTTTATGAAGGATTCGGGATTCAACCCGATGTGTTTAACGGCGCTGACAAGGGGATTAAGCGACAGAGAAGCCGTAAAATCAATACATCAGATAGTTTGGGACAAGAATTTGCCCGGAAAGTTTTAAAAATTGCAAAACGGGAGAACGGTGCTGAAATGGTCTAGGTCCTAGGACAATATTTCTACTAAAGCATATTCGAAAAGTGTTCAGTGAATTTATTATTTTATTCAAACGTTTATTTCTAATCAGTCGACTGTTGTTCGTCAGTACAGAGCCTAATTCATAGATAAGGATACAGTAACCTATACAAAAACAAACTTAACAACTAATTAACCTATAAAGGGAAAAATTAAACGTTTCGTACCTTAATTCTGTGCTTGAAGTATTATTTTATTGGCAAGTTGCTGAAATTTTATCTTCACAGGAACGCAGGATAATTAATTTACTGTTCGGAAATAGAGTCATAGGATTTTCCGTTAGGCTCGTTAGGTTTCGTGTGCGCGTCGGACTGTGATCGGATGGTAGGTTAAACCCTTCATAACTATTTCTATGAAATGCACAATTTCCAATCCTTGGGTAAAAGGGTGGTGCTGAAAACCAAAGGTTTTGACCCACCCTGCGCCATGCACCCTTGATTTTCCTTTCCATTTCAATAAAGAGAAGACAATGGATTGTGGCCTTAACACTAACACCCTAATATATTGTCCTTGTCTAGGATGACTTCACTATGCAGAGCTCAGTTTGGTCGTTTGGAGGTAAGCTA
>JAQGCA010000576.1:0-25946 GCA_034698945.1 Protaphorura quadriocellata
TTATATTTAATTTTAAATGTGAAACTATGATGCTTGTTATGTGTTGCAATCTCGAAAATAAACCAAATTCAATTCAAGAGAAAATAGTATCTTAGTAACCATCTTAGTTAATGCGGATGTCAACTATGGCTATAACATCCGACCTGTGAAATTTTACATTTCAAGTACGAATATACTTACTCATTTCAACTGCTTATTTATCCTGTCTACTGATTTGTGGAACTCCGCCGAACCTAAACGAATTTGCTGCACACAACATGTGTGTGCTTAAAGAGAACGCTGACCTGAGTATTTGTTTTGGAATAATTTCCGTTCATATTCTGAACAAAGGAGAGCGGTTAATGACACCTTTCGATTCTAACACGCTTCAATTATTTCATAAAATAATTGATTTTTACATGACTGTTCAATATAAACAAGATTTTATACACATAAGTAGTCAACAACACTAAGAAGGATACTGGTTTTTATGAATCACTAGGATTTTTATTTATTTTGAAAATTAAAAATTGTCCAAGTTGTTCAACAATATTCATTTGAATGCTCCTGACACTATAGTAGATGCCAGTCTTAAACATACGGAAGTTTTACAATTATACTTATATTTTACAAATATAGATTTAACCGTTAGAAGGAATTTCCTAATACATTATTTTTATCTTATTAGTCATAAGAATGAAACATATTGGAACCTATTAAAACTGAGGAGAATGTTATTAACAGTATGGGAGTGACTGAAAAGGAGATTTTCCTGTTGTAGGATTTGAATGTATAAAATTGGGTGAAGCCCATCATGAAAGTTCGGATTGAAAAGCAAAATGAGGAGGATGGAATGACGGACGTTTGGAACAATGTCTATAGTGCAGAGTGGAGTATGCTGTAGTTTTGAGTATAAAATAATTGATTCAAATACTAAAGAAACTATGTACAATTTTGTGGTAGCACTAGGAGAACCGGAAGTTAGGACTAACGTAGACACACACATTTAAACTCGACCACACCCATCCATTGAAATATGATTCCAAACCACAAGTCCAATGCTCCCTATATATTATGTTCAGAAATACTGAAACAATGAAATTGGTTAAATATTCATCTGGGCCAGGTCGGACCTTGGATCTCCCCTTCATTGTTGTCTTCAACATATTCAGCCAACACTCAATCCGATGAGGGCTAACAATGACCTTAGAGATTATTTCTATGCTTTCATTTTAGGTACTATATTTTCCGAAATCATGAAATGGCGTCATTTGAACTTCATTTCGGGGTGGAGGATCTAAATATTGAAAGAATCAAGTAAAATTATTTTCGAAACATTACATTACAAATATTTCTAATGTACAATTATGTTCAGAAGTATCATTATTAACGTACAAGAATATAAAAGCAGTTTAATTTCGTTGATATTATTGAATAAAAAGTTATTTCTACCCGTTGTAGCCTACCCGTGCACTCAAAAATAAAATCATAAGAGCGTGGGTACAGAAGAATTGAGACTTTCCTTACCGACATTCTTAAATTTTAACTAATTAATAAAAACCCGATGCAACTGTCTTGAAACTGTTAATTGAGTACTTTCTTCCATGTAAGTACTCAATTGTAATAGTACCCAGAGGCTGCGTTCCCATTTTATTGATTTGGTCAATATTGTATTTCAAATCCGTAATTTTTTGTGAGATTGTTCAAGATTCAAGATTTGTTTGTTCACATATCAAAGCACAACATTCCTCACAACAATAGAAATATCATATGCTCAGGCCAGGGTTAATAATTCTAAACTACTATTTGCAGTTTTATGTAATGTATATTGGTGTGCTAAGAACATTAGTCTACTCTGCACTTCATTTATGCATTTGACCAGAGTAATAAGAATTTAAATTAAGAATTGGTTTGATCGAAAAACCACACCATTTAGATATTGAAATTCAAAAAAGTGATTCCTTGGTCCTATTTGACAAAAATCTGAGACAATTCTTACTGGAGAAGAGAAAGGATATTTTTATTCGCAAGTGAAAAAGCATATTTGTTTGTTTTGTATTTTATAAATATTGATTATAATTTGCGATTGTTAACTGTTTCGAAGCTCTGTGGTATAAGATATATGCAAGTTATGACCTCATCGTTTGAGCCTGTCATTTTATTACTTCAATTTTCTTTATAGTAGTACTTAGAGTGACCGGTTTTTGAAAAAAATGTAGTAACATGTTATAAATCTTTGTCACTTGAATAAACAATCTATCTAGCTATCTGTTTCGCCCGTAATAAAGGGACGCGGGGTACAGGTAAGGCAATTATTTATGTGCTTTTCATAAACAAAAACACCGGGTTCTAAAATCCAACTTCAGGTTTATTCATTTCATACTCCAACGTTCATGACGCATTATTATAATATTAACTCAGAATTTTCAGATTCTAATTATTGATAACGATGAGTATCAAGTGAAAATTGTAATTTTAATGGTATTATGTCGATAAGATTGATTCGGTAAATTGCTGTAAGAAAAGGGTTGAAAATTTTATTTTCCCTCTGTTTCGTGTTCCATTTATTGTTTATTGTTGGATAAAAAGTCCGCATGTTGACAGCAGTTTAATCTGAAATTCTTTACCTGAACACGAGAACTTTCATTTATTATATTTTGCATGCTCATGTGGCATCGGTAGGCCACCTGAGCAATATAGTACACATAAAATATAGGAATATAGGTATACATAAAAAGGAAAATTTGTTAATCCAAAGCCTGTCGTCTGGATCAAAAGTTCGGTGATTCAATAATTGAATGATAATGGAGAAACCTTTATTTTTAACCTAAACATGAGTAAGTATTCGATTTTCCAAACCTTCCACTGGGTCATCTCCCTTCTAAGGTTGTTGATATGTTAAAAACTAGGATGTATGTCGTACCGTCACGGTTGCGCTATAGAAGGGAGAGAGGCGCGAAGCATGTATCGTACTGTACTGGCCATCGAGGAGGCTAAACAAATAAATCGAATTCCGTAGTAAAGAGTCCAAATAAACAAAAATAACAACTTATTGGACGTCTGGATCCAAAACCTCTGTTTTGGACTCATGATTATTTTCTGTAGACATTTTGGAAATTAACGTTGTAGGGTGAATACGTGCAGTGCTTTTTTGTATATTCTTCACTGCGGGACCTCCTGATTTGACGAATTTGATTGATTTGTTTAGACTCTCTGCTGCTAACTTATATGGCCGACAGTGCGTTAAACAAATACAATACATATAGAAGTTTCGCTCCGCTCCGGTCACTTGACTTCGCTAGCCCAATTATTTTCTAATTTTGTAACAGTCTAGTATCTCCTGGATATATCGACCTGGGCAGGCTCGCAGGCATAATGGCTCCCGAGCAGTTTCGAGAAATTGATTTTACAAACGAATTTTCTCTATCAGCCACAAATGCCATTTATTTCTCCTTTGTTTCGTTGTAGCCAAATGTACCGATAGACTTCCCGCCTACCTACTCAATAGTGCGATAGTGCTCCTCATGTCTGGTCACAATTTAGTACCGTCAAAACCGATTACTTCATTTACGTAATAGCAATTAATATGAAAGACCAGTGTAATTCTGCTCTACTATGTAAAACGATTAATGTAATACGTGAAGAATTTACAATTATTGTAAAATATATCAAGAAATTAAGAATTGTTGCAGTAATTTCTTCTTTCCAACTTTATTAGATATGTACACTTTACCCTTATTCTATTGTACAAGTTATTATGAATGAGCTAGTGGACGGTACAATCCATCTATTTTATTTTCATGTTTGGCTTTAAAGCAGGGTCTAAATGTTGACAACACCGTAAGCTGAAATTATTGACCTCAACAAAAGAAATTAACTAACAAACCTTTACAAAGTATACCATATATTTAAAATATACATCTATAGAGTATTACTAAAGACTAGACGGTCGTCTCAACACTTTAAATAATATTAGAAAATATGATGTCGA
Source organism: Protaphorura quadriocellata (assembly GCA_034698945.1). NCBI lineage: Eukaryota > Metazoa > Arthropoda > Collembola > Poduromorpha > Onychiuridae > Protaphorura > Protaphorura quadriocellata. The sequence continues at coordinate 3,971 of JAQGCA010000576.1, forward strand.
CGAATTGTCTCACAAAACAATTTTTATATCATGCAAAAATAAGGATAGTAAATTACAAAACCAAACTCTAATTTGATAGATAATCGCAATTTTTATTTTATCAAACTTTTCAGAGTACACAAATAGCTGTTAATAAGTGGTAAACGAAATAATCTGTAATACACGTACACAATGTGACACACACTGATAAATCAATGTGACACAAACTGATAAATCAATGTGACACACACTGATAAATCAATGTGACATTTATATTATGTTGTATGAGCTATGGAGTTGATGACTATACTAAAAAAAACGTATTCAATCCAGTCAAATCCAAAAACAATTTGAGTTGTTCAATCACTTGGACAACAGGTAAATGCAATATATTTCCCAACCCGCAAATTCTCTTAGTCTTGCCAAGAGGAGCACAGTTTTGATTTTCTCCAGAAGAAAATCCGCCAAATTAACTGAATCTAGAACAACAGAGTGACCCGCTTAGAAAATGTGAGTTAAAGCTGTCACCAGTAATGTGTGAACATTTGTTCATTTCATTATATTGCTGACAAACCAATTTGTGCTCACTTTATTAATAAGCTAACACTTGAATAATTGAGCTGTTGCATGGAAGGAAGTATTAAATGCGAGGTTGATTTCTCGAGCTTGCTGACATCCAACAAAAGCAACAACTTTCACTACTGGAATGGAAAAAGGGTGATTCACTGGTTCAAAGAAATGACTGTAAAAGCACAGCTCGCTCTTTTAAAATATTACGAACTAAAATCTGACGTTAAGAAATTTGAAATTGTTGCATGACCGGTCCAGTGTCCAAGTCATGTCCAGTAGTCTTAGAGTAAATTCCTTTGCGCTAACTGGACTTTATATTAAATGGTACGCTGTGCGATACACCGCGTTGTTTACTCTGGACTGTCTGAACCAAGGGGTTGACTCTGAACCGAGTTGCCGTATAATAATATACATATAATAATATACACATGTGAATATTATTAAACAGAATTCCACACTGACACTCTGTGACTTAAATCTGCCGTAACTCTGTGTACTGTTGTGATAAACGCAATTTTAAGATTAAACTTTGAAGATTAACTAACAAGAAGTCCGTTCGTTAGTCGGACGCGTATCCCTGCAGTTGGAAACGAATTAATTTTATTATAATATTATTGTATTTAAGGTAGGCCGGTCTAATTATCGCCACCCCTTAACTACATGAGCATGTGACTTCCGCGCTATACGCCCATATATGGAAGTGGCGATAATTAGCACAACTGTCCGAGAAAGGGAAACGTTAACACAAGAAAGAGAAGATTTGCTAATTATCGCCTATATCTGGGTATACATCATTCTCACTCGGGCAGTCTAAAGGTGAACAGATGTGCTAATTTTCGCCACCCCCTTAACTACACGAGCATCGGATCCTCAAAACACGCCTACAAATAGCGTATGGCGATAATTAGCACACTTGCTCGAAGGTGGCGATAATTAGACCAGCCTACCTTAATAATAATATTTATATTTAATTGAATAATTAATTTTAGCAACCGAAAATGCGTTATTGTTTATTCCGACGAAGAAGCGACATATAGATAGATAAAGGCTTTTTTTATTTGGTCAATCTTTTCAGAATAAACTGTTGTAAACAAGAGGACCATGTGTGATAACAAGAATCATAACAAATAAACTTCGTCGTCGACAGGTCGTCGTCGACAGTCGTGATTAAGTGATGATGCGACATTTTCATAGCTTGGTCTTATTGTTATCTTTCAAACGTTGAACAAAAATACTTTCCTTCCTTATAAATACATGCATTTGAATCAGTGAATATTTGAGTGAAGAAACTCTTTCTCAGTAAATAAAAATAAATATACTCAAATCACCCAAAAAGTTAGTAAAGTTCATTTACTTACGTCATGAATTTCAGAATAAAATATTATCAATACCAGGACCATTTAAAGAAAGGAATAACAAAGAGAAGGCAAATATTGAAATAAATATCATCTTGACTAATAAATCATGTGATTGTAAAATACATTAATTACTTTCTTTAAAAAACTGAATCACAAATCGAGTAGGGAGAGGCTATGAATTATTTTTGTCTGTTTATTGTTTCTACTGACTGAGTATTTGTCTGTGGAAATACATTCACAATATCCGATTTTCCAAATATACTATGATCATGCCTAACAAACCCGGCGCGGCACATACATTATAATACAACCGATTATTGAACTGAAGAAGAAAATTAACTCGTGATTGAAAAAGTACAAGACCAAAGAGTTACTTTACTTTAAGGCGTCGTGCATATGATATATGACGTCTTGTGGTCATCATCATGTCCTAAAGATCAAGTTAAATCGGAATAAAAAGCACATTTGTCGATTCTGCCTTTAATATTGAAGTAACACTATGCTAAAGCTGTGAAAACCAAACCTCTGCAATTTTTGTGTAAATTGTTTCAGGGCCGACCCTTCATATTCCCAGCTCTGCAAGGATTGGGACATATCTTACTGATATTATTGGTCACACTTCCAAGATCAATACAAGGTAATCCTATGTTTGAGTACGAATAAACCAAGATTTTTGAGATTCTCGTATATACCTCACAAAATACGACAAAACTTTCAGGGCAATGTTTCGGCGGATTGGAAACTTATGAAAAGACCACTGGAATGGCAATGTCTGAAAATGATTCCCAAGGTCTATTACATCAGCCGGGTGCGGCCGTGACGAGGGATTGCACGGCTGTTTGTAGACAAAGCACTAATTGCAAAGCTTTCACTGTTGGTAAGGAAAACTTAGTCCGTTTGGTTTTTTAACTACCTAGTGTGATATTTTTCTACTAACCAAAATCTTATAAAGGAACACACGTGAGTATAAGCACTTACCATACCAATACTATCGTTTAATTCCTTAGATTATGACAAATCAAGGTGCGATTCATACCAGAGAGACTCAATCGGTCAGCGTGAGAAACTTCGAGAAGATCCAAAAACAAATTATTTTGAGAAAGTTTGCTTTCGAGGAGGTGAGGGAAAGAACTTTATAATAATTCATAATATCCGAACTAATTTCCCTTTCCAAAATGCCCAACTTCTACGTTTTTCAATGGATTTTAAAAAGTCGTGGAAATAAACTTTCCAAATGTCAAACTAATTCGTTTTGCCTGAATCCTTCAACTAATCTCCTCCTATTTGCTCCAAAACAGAATCTCTAAAATTATTAAAATGAAATAAACAAACCAATGATTCACTAAATAAATTTTAGTGCAAAATTTTCAACAAATATGTGGAGACAGACTGTGGTCATTTGAAAGGGTTGTTGGGGCCTTCTTGGACGGATTCGATGACAAAGAGGAACGACAAGTACAATCGAAAACAGAGTGTGAAAAGCTTTGCCTCACTGAAACTGAGTTTACTTGCAGGTCAAATTCAGCTTATTAATTTTGATAGACTAACTCAGCTAAATCAGTTGTCATTAATTTCGGCGCAACTTATGTAATACAATATGAACCATGTTGGTGCTTTAAGGAGTACTCTGAGGCGACAAGTATTCGTCACGATTATTAATTCCTACTAATTCTTCTGAAATATTGTCAAATTTAATAGGTCAGCGGAATATGACGAATCGTTGAAAGTGTGCCGGTTGAGCCGAGAAGATAGAAGAACTCAACCAAGTGCCTTTCGACGCCAACCTGGAGTTCCTGTGGATTATTTGGAGAATCAATGCGTGAAACGTACGTACTTTCCTTCTGCCAATTTCTCTTACGCTTTATAATGTATTTTTGTGAGTTGGTATTCAGGATGCAACTATCTTGAACTTTTGATTTCAGAATTACCGGATTGCAAATATACGTCTCGCCAAGAGGTTTCGGTGATATCAATGGATGATTTACAGTATGCAGCTTCACGAGAAGATTGTGAAACACTTTGTGATCACGTAAGTTAGAGCGTTTTCTGGCGTTTAGGAGATCGATGGATCAGATTTCATATGCGATATGGTTACGATATGGATTTTGGGTATGAACTGGTAGAACACTGACACAGCTCAGTCACGCAGTTTTGTTCGTTTCAATTTTCAAGCTGTATGGTTTCGGGATGGGGGTTCTCAAATTTCAAATTAAACTCACACGATATGTGGGAAAGGTTACCATAGGTGATGTCACAGAGCAACCGACAATAGCGTCGTATATTTAAACTGTGTATTGTGTTATTCTTTCAGCCACTATTTCTTTAGGATATTTCCTAGTATCCTTTATCACATTTGATCGAAATTGACTATTGCGTTTAGGCACGAGGATTTACATGCCGGTCAACTTCATTCGCTGCAGAGGAGAATAGATGTTATTTGAGTGCTGACGACTCTGTCAGTCTGATGGGTGCTCCACTTCCACATAAACGCGGAGCAGTTTTCTCTGAAAAACAATGTTCTATCAGTAATGATGTTTCGTTCATCAATTTTTTCAGCAATCGTTACAAATTCTGATGAAACTTAAAACATTTGTGGGTTCCCTTCTAGATCATTGCGAGGGTGGACTATTTACATTCGAAAAGGTCACGGGACATTTCCTGAGAACAGCGAAACAAGAACCAATCATGCTAGCTAATTCTGCACCAGGGGTCACTATTGAGTGCGTGGATCGTTGTAGGGATGCTGGGGCTGATTGTCCTGCCTTTATGGTGGACCACTCAGCCATGAGATGCTTTAAGTTGGACAGAAATACTCAAGGCAGAGGAGAGGAATTGACCCAACGTCATGGTCAAAATTATTTTGAAAAGATTTGTCTCCGAGGTTTCTGAATACCCTACTTTCATGTAAAATACGACCGCAATGTACACATGAATAACGCTTATGTGCGGGGCAGGTAACACAAGAGGCTGTCGTGATCGGGCATGGGCTTTCGAAAGAAGACCTGCCAGAGAACTAAGAGGTCATGATGACCGCGTTCTTCATCATGTTCCGAGCAGGCGTGACTGCGAAGAAAGATGTTTGGCGGAAACACAGTTTGTATGTAGATCTGCTGAGTACCACACACAGGTATGAGTAATCATGACAAGGATTTTTGGAACGTAACAAATGCAAGATGACAATATCTTATTAAATATTATGTTCTAGACGACAGAGTGCCGCCTGAGCAGGGAGGATAGACGTACAAGGCCAAAGGATTTTGTGGAGGCTGCAATGCATATTGAATATTTAGAAAACCAGTGCATTGAACGTGAGAGCGTCAATATATTTTAAATGTTTACTGTTACCCATGTTCATAAATTTAATTTCATTTAGCGGACAAGAAATGTGCATTTGAAACTGTTCCAAATGGTAACCCACATTATTTGGACAGCGTGATAAGCGGGGTTTCCAGCGAAGCTGAATGTCAACAAAGGTGCAATGCTCACCGTGAATTCGTCTGTCAGTCTTTTTCGTTTTATGAAAAAGCTTCTCAATGTTTTATTTCTGGAGACGACAAGGGTAATTCGTATACGGTTCACGTGCAGCGTAACATTTCTAAATTGTAACATGTTTTAAAAAATCTAGCATCTGCTGGAGAGGAAGCCGTTCAAAAGAGACCAGGAACGACATATAATGAACGTAATTGTAAAAACAATAACTTGAGTCCCATCAGTAACACCATCGTTGATAGGCTCGAAAGACCGTCTCTTGGTAATGGACTTACCGATCGAAATCCAATCACTGGGCACACGGACACACAAAGTATAAATTTTTGAAAAGGGTAGTATTATCTTAGAAAAGTTGTATTTACTAAAAATATTTTATGGTAGTTGGGCGTTGTGCGTTCGGACGAATGACTTACGAGAAAGTCTCCGGCTATGAATTAGATCGGGGCCAAAGTTATTTACTGTACAAAGACGCTGTGAGAGGAATTTCTGATCGATGTGCGAAACGGTGTCAAAGTGACATTAAATGTCATGCTTTCAACCTTGACTACAATAGAAATGAGTGTTCAGCCCTTGAGTTTGCAAATGATGAAGTCCGTTATGGTCTAAGGCGATCGTCTGGAGTTGCTTATTTTGAAGGGATATGTCTTCGAGGTATGAAACTAGTCTCATTTATTTCCAAACTTGTGGAGTATTTTGAACCGTTATTTTCCGATTGTGAAGGAGGAGGTTGCGGTTTACTATGGACATTCGAAAGATTTCCAAATTACCAACTGAGAGGGTTTGAAAAGGAAGTTTATCGAGATGTGGGGAAAACTCAGTGCGAAGATAGATGTTTGGAAGAGAGACGATTTATTTGTAGATCTGCATCTTATGATTGGAAAAAACGGGAGTGTCGGTTGAGCACGGAAGACCGTTTTACACAACCCAGAGGTTTCGTAGCGACTCCGGATTCGGATTATCTAGAAAACCAATGTGCACCACGTAAGAAGGAAGACTAACTTTAATGATTTTATCCATTCAAATGAGAAATTCGATTTGAACTCTGACGAGTGAACAATTATGTATTATGTTTGTAACCCATTGACAGAGTCACGAAAGTGTACGTACCAGAGTGTGCAAAGAGATCGCTACTTGATTTATGTTGATAAAGCAGAGACAACGTTGAATGATGCGAGTTGTCAGAGGGCTTGTGATAAAGAGCGAGAGGACTTCAATTGCAGATCTTTCTCCTTCTTGGATGCGGTACGACTTTCTCCACCATCTCCAACACTCCACTCGTCAAACCATTCTCTCATATTCAATGAGTTGACTCCAATCCATGTGAATACCACTTCAATTTCAACCCACTCAATCCCACTACTCAAACCTTCACCAAATCCTTTCCTTTTCTTCTTCTCACCCATTATTATCCCTCTCACAACTTTTTTAATCAATGACAAGGACTAATAAATACCAAGTTGTTTTGCCTCAGCGGTAATTGACTCTCCGGAATTTGTGTTAACAGGTTGGAAACTCAAAGCAAAATCTTTGTCTGTTGAGTGGGGATACGGCCGGGAACGCAGGGCCAAACGCCTTTCAAGTACAACCGGGTGCAATTTATTCGGAACGAGAATGTGACCCAAGGAGTATTCCTGGAATAAGTTTCTCCGGGGATGGGAGACCGTACCCTCCATTGACAGATCCTTATCACACTGACCCAAGACCGTACCCATCTACCCTTCGTGACCCATTCCCGCCAACCAGTCGCGATCCTTATGCCCAAACTCCTCGTGATCCCTATGCGGGTTCACGAGACCCTTACCCTCCATATAGAGACAGGGATCGTTACCCAGTGACGAGTCGTGATCCATATCAGGATAGGAATCGAGATTACCCTTATCCATCAAGAGATTATCCGTACCCCAGAGACCCTTATCCAAGCAGAGACCCGTACCACCGAGATCGAGATCCACCATATCCATCCATACGTGATCCGTACTCTCCTACTCGTGACGCCTACCCAAATCGTGATCCATATCCTCCTAGCCTTCCAAATAGTCTTGATCCTGGGAACTACTTGGACCCAGAACTATCTCCTTATAGATGCCGGCATACGGTCACTTACGAAAAAGTCGTGGGCTACACCTATAATGGAGCTAGAAAGTAATGAACGATAACCACACTGCTATTCTCCATTTAATTAGTAGAGAAGCAAATGTTGAGTGTTTTAGGCAAATGGATATTCTTATGACTTTTCCAGAGAGACCATCCAAGGTAGAACAGATGTGGGAGTGACTGGTGAATGTCTAAAGGAGTGTGAACACTTGAGAGATCGCTGTTTGGCTGTTAGTATAGAACCATTACGAAGTACTGGTCAGAGATGTTTTTCACTGGATAGGTCTTCCGAAGCAGACTCTTCACTCCTCCACCCTTCAACCGATCTTATCCATTTTGAGAAAATATGTTTGCGAGGTATTTTCTTCACCTATAAATGTGTCTCTGCTAATTGATGGTTTCATGTCATACGGGTTGTACTTTTCTGTTTCATAGAACGCGGATGTGGGAAATTATGGTCCTTTACTCGTGTCCCAGAATACGAGTTGGTTGGACCTGGGGACCTGGAGATTCGAAATATTTACAACCGAAGGCAATGCCAAGATGAATGTCTCAGGTCACCAAAGGGTCCTTGCAGGTTATTTTTTGTTGCATATTTATGTCTAATTTGCCTTAGCCAAAAGTGAGTATCCAATTATATTTAATGAGTTATTAATCATCTCAATGTTTCTGTTCCTTAAGATCCATAACTTACTACACCCGTGAAAGGCTTTGTAAGTTGAGTAGTGAGACTCGACGAACAAGACCAGAGAGTTTTAGAAAAGCAACCGCGGACGTGGACTACATGGAAAATGAGTGTGCACCTGGTGAGTGGGATTTGGACGGGTTATAAACTTAGTTTTTAAGAGTTCGAATGAAGATATCTTTCACTCCTGTCGTCTCCCCTTGAGCATTTTCTCTTCAACTTTTGCATTTCTCTTTTAATCAAATTAGTTCCTCCACATTGTGAGTACACGGACTCAGCCGGTCGCTATCTCCCCATGGCAGACAAGTTTGTTCCAAGAATGTATAACGTAGAAGATTGTCGACGAGCATGTGACACGGAACAGGAATTCACCTGTAGAGCCTTCAGTTTTCATTCATACCGACGAGAATGTCTCTTAACATCCGATGACACTCATTCCACTGGCCAAACTCTCATTCCTGACCCAGACTTCTTTTACGGAGAAAGAGGCTCATGCAACAATGGTTTGTTTTTTAATATTACTCGCCTTAATCTTTGGGAAGAGTGTGAAGTGGCGATTCTTTATGGCAACTCAGTTGCTCACTGTGATCTGAGATGGGAGGGTGTCCTCCACTGGCTCTCTGGCTCTCGTAGTCTCTGTTGCGATGTTGTAGCATTCCAGATAAGATTACCTGAGCCTGGAGTTATGAACTCCACTTGTTCTCGTATCTTAGCAGCAACTCACTGAATCTGTCTCACTTCCTTCAACCTAGAAGTCTAGGGGCGTTAGATTAGAAATAAATTTCCTCTTGGGAATGCAGGGCAAAAATCTTAGCCTCTAAATGATTAGCTTATTAAAGGTAGTACATTAAAGTGTAAATATGGTTGTTAATGGCTAGTCTTGTTCGGAATATAAGACCTATTTCCGTATTCCGACAGTCCGATGGACCTATGTTTTTTCCGAGACGGGTTGGAGTACAAATGCTGCCTCAAGTACTGTCTACGAATCCCGTTTAAAGGAAAGGCTAGGACGCAGGAACCGTCAGAGCTTTCCGTCTTTTGTAAATGAATTAAGGTGTCCCAATAACTAAATTGATTACTGCCATTAATAACCAATGCGCTTTCACAGATATCCGCTTGTTTGTTTGTTAATTTTTCCATTAGAGTACTAACCCCTGCATTCAAACATGCATATGGAGTATGTAAACTCCTAGCGCACTCACCGGTGGATCAGTCAGATTTGTCTGATTGTTGTGGGGAATGTGCTAGGAAAACTTTAACGCTAAAAACAACAACCTGCAAATCTTCTGCAATAAACCCTCCAATGAATCTTGCAATGGAAACTCAACACTGCAGGGAGTTGTAGTTCCACCTGCAGATTTGCAGACAATGGTGAGTCTGCTCACGACAGGATTTATTGCAAAAGACTTGGAGATCACTTCTGCCAAGTGAAATCGCCACTTAAGACCGAGGTAACCTACTAGTCTACCTTAAAGTGCACACCTTTGTCGGTCCGGAAAAATATTACATTCTTACCGAAATGTTTTCTACGTTACGATTGCAGAAAGATTGTCAAAAAATAGCCGTCTTACTTTGATTATTACTTTTTATTATTAGTCCGAGTTGACTGTACGCCATCGGATATGTTGGTCACGATCAGTTTTGGGACACCATTTGCTGGTCGCGTTTTTGCTACAGGAAATCCTCAATCATGTTTTGAGATGGGTGGTGATCGGAGTCAAGTTGTTCTCAGAATATCACTCGGCATTCAATGTGGGACATTGCAACAGGTAAATGGGAAGTTCAAAGTGGCGAGAATCAAAAAAACTACCTTGGTGTACAATATTTTGATTATTACTTGATACATTCCCAGGCACATGCAAATTGTAAAGTTTACTCAAGTTAAAGTTTAATTTCTTTCGAATTTCTATTTTTCCTATTATCTGCCTCGAAAGTACACTATGACTACCATATGTCACCTACCATATTTATACCTATTCTTCGCTTTCTCTCAACTTTATAATCTCATGTAACATCATTTCAAACATTGGGGCTACCTACAATGTTTAGAGAAAGTTTAGTCCTAAGTCCGGACATCACACAGAATGAAAAGTGTGCTCGTTTATTTGTCTGTTTATTTATTTAAGTGTCATCCGAAGCATTAAAGAAGACGAAGTGAAGGAATTGACTGCCTTATTAAGGCAACACTAATTGCCTAATTGCGAAGACAATTTGTACATTACGAAACAATTTGAACAGAAGTATTGTATTTTTAACAACATGCAATACTCCAATCGAGGAAAGCGTATGAATCCTTTGTCTAACGACATGTTTCCCAAGACCTAGTGCATGGGAATCCATCATCTAATCGTGAACTCAAAATGCGAGAGAAAGAATACTCAAAATACGAGAAAAAGAACACTTCATGTACCACACCCTAAATTACGATTCTGCTAAGGCATCTTCCTCGTTACTCTCTTTTCCTGGTTCTACTACCCAACTAGTTGGATGATGGAGTCCCATGCAGTAGTTCTTGGGAAACATTTGTAATTAGACGAGATTTATACACTTTCCTCGATTAGGTAAGTTATTGCATGTTGTAAAAAGATGATACTTCTGTGCAAGGATAGTACATTCTCAGGTTCGGCTTATTCCATAAGAAAGACAAGAAAAGTGAGAAGTGGGGAGGGCCGTTGTTTTTTGCTCCTATAGCGGTGACGTAGGCTGGCGGAAGTTTGTCACACTGCAGGAATAGGGATTTTTTTTTTCAATTTTGACCACCTTTGAAAAATATTTCGTCGATGTAAATTGTTGCAAATTTAATTCTCTATAACTTTCCCGCTGGTCGATCCCACTAATTGGCAAAGGATTTTGGGGTATTTTGAACAGAACAGGTTTGGTAATGCCGAGTGTACACAGTGATCCGACAGCCGACGTCATGCCCTATACCAAGCGCTATAAGTATAGCACGGGGGAGTTTGCCCCACGAGAATGGACCGAACCTGTGAATGTACTATCCTTGCTTCTGTGTGTACAGATTGTTTCGTAATGTACAAATTGTCTTCGTAATTGGGCATTTAGCGTTCCTATAATAAGACAGTCAACTTGTTCTATTCGTGTTCTTGAATGCTTTGGATGACAATTTAATAAAAAACAAACAAACAAATAACCCAACTAGTGTGTAGTAGAGCCAGCACAAGGGAGTCATGAGGAAGATGCCTAAACAGCACCGTAATTAAGGGTGTGGTACATGAGGTGTTCTTTCTTGTACATCGCGCTCATATCGTTAGGTCATACCAAAGTGCGGATATTCTCTCATAGCTCTAATTAGTTAAGATTAATGGTTTTCAAAGTACCATAATATAGAATTGGATAGAATGTTTTTTATTAAAGTTTACGCGTTTGTTATACAGGGGCGCGGAAGGTACGTGAATCATGTTGTGATTCAACAGAATCCTATAATTATGCAAGAGTCAGACAAGACCGTTCGAGTTGAATGCTCTTTTGATGCCAATGACCAGACAGTTTCCTATGCACCAAATGGAGGTTTGGGACCGAAAGACCACGAAGGAGGCGGAATCTCTGTGACGTATGTTTTTTGGTTTCTATTTTGTAATGTAGACCGGAAGGATCTTGTTTTGGTGATAGAATAAATGCTTGTACACGTACAGAGGTTTAGTTGAGAGGAACAATGAATGTCCACTCACCCGTGGCAATTGACTAGCCTCATAACCAAAATGACATCCGGAGTACATATTTCACCTTAATGAGGGAGACCCGACCAACTCTTTCTAGTCATTATTTATTCTGTTGACTGCCTTAGTGATGTCCCTAAACAGTGTATAGTGGTTAATAGTGGGGAGAAGGGGCAGTAATAATAGAAAATCAATAAATAGAACGGGTGACCAAATTCTAAAGAGCTGAAAGTTACTGAATCTAAATTATAGAGTTGGTGGTGAATTCCAAATGAATAATTAACTCAGGCTTTAACCATATTAAAAATGTTAATGTGAAGAACCCACAACCGCACTGTGGTGCATAACTTGAATAGCTCTAATTTCATAATACATCAAATAAATGGAATTATTAATGTAATCACTTAATGTGATGGCTCCTACTGAGTTTGTTCTTCTCTAACCCTTCTCTCACTTTTACTCGTGCTTTCGTAATATTCTGGGATAAATTCTATTTCATAGGTTGGTTTTCTCTACAAATGTGACTTGCAGATATATGTTAGCCTTTAATGGCAACTTTAGGATCTCTGCTTTATAGGTATTTTGTCGTGTTTCTGCCAAAGATGAGGTTATTCAAATGCTGACCAGGTCACTTCCTCTCACTAACACTATCACTAACTTCGCTCAATCCTAATTTAATTTAATTTTTTTTTGAATTTGTCACAGCAATTTCGGATTTATTCAATAAAATCAGGGTTAATATAACATTCATATCACAGATATAATATATAATGACTTAAAAAATATCACCAATCAGCATCTACTCACGCCGGTACTCAAACATATTTATTAAGCTAAACAACAAAACACTACTTAGGCCTAATTGGTATAATGGAGACAAAGGTTACAGAAGAATTTTTTTTAAATAATTGAAACTTCCAATTAGTATGATATTGGTCAATGTGTCATATTATACGTACACCAAACATCAAATATGCAGAATGAAACTATCATGGAGGGTTTACATCAAATAGAAAGTACTCCATTGAGAACTTCAAGTCTGGAGGTATGGGAGAAGAGAGTAAAGTCTTTCTCAAAACATAGGTTCTCTTACCTAAAATATTAGTTAATTAGAACGAAGAGTAAGTGCAAGAAGTTTGGAATGAACAAATTCCGTAGATACCCGTTTTCCAATGAGTCGTGAAATCGAAGAATGTTCCGCCAAATTATATTAAATGCTATTAGGGATAAACCAGATATGTTTCTTCCTCAGGGTTCCCTTCAAACCTCTGCCTGGGACGAATATTGTGACTAACACGGCTCCTACTCCGAACGTAAGAATGAGAATTATAATGAGAAATGGACAAGATGCATCCGTGGTAGGATTGGGAGAAGAATTGCAACTTAGAATAGAGATCGATCCAACAAGTGCGTTTGGGATATTCGCTAGGAATCTGGAGGCAAGGACCGAGTTTGGCGAGCTCTTAACACTCATCGACAACATTGGGTCTGTCTTTATTTTAACTTGATTTCATTCCATCAAAGTAATGTCCCCATCCTACAAAATTGATTAAGTTAATAATTTAGGTTAGAGTAGAACGTTAGTTGGAAATTAGGTTTTGGGTTTATATTGATTGTTGATTCACTTTGTTAGATTTTAAATTATTTATTTACATCCTACAAAGTTCATTCGATGAATCATTTCAGGTGCCCCCGAGATCCGAACGTGTTCCAGACTTTGGAAGTTGAGAGAGGGACACGAAACCTTTTCGCAGACTTCAAAGCCTTCCGTTTTCCATCAACGGCAACAGTCAACTTTGTTGCGACTGTTCAATTTTGCCAAGAACTATGTCAACCTGTGAGTCTTTTTATTCATCATTTTCGTTTTTAATCGTTGCTTCCTTCATTATGCAAAATCGAACTCCTTGATCTCCTCATATTTCTCGTATGGATTTACATATGTAAAACTTTGAGTATTAGCTGCAAAACTGTAGTAACAGGTTTACTAGGGATAATAGGTTGTTTAAACCTGACGAATGGTACTGCAGAATGCGTCAATTCACAGTATAATTAAACCAAGGAGGTTAGGGTGGCGATTCCATATGGCATGACCTGCAAATAAACTGCACTGAATCCTGCAAATATATTGCAGATTAGTGCCGGGTTCTTATTTGCAGAAACAATTGCAGGCGACATGCCAACACTGTTAAAATTTCGTGGCAGAAGTTGTTGCAGAAGTCATTGGAGTTTTGAATTAAACCATAAATGCAAGGATTTTACACTAGCTAATCCTATTACCAGAATAGCCAGTTCCCTGTTTGAAAAAAGTAAACGAGCATATTTCACTCTGGGCGCACTGTGTACAAATTGGCCATACCCTTTGGCAAAATCCGCCCAACGATAAATTCCCATTTGAAATCGAATTAATTGTGTTCGGATACCAATGCTTTGCATTTAAATTGTACAAAAACACCATAACAACCTTATCGGACCCGGTAAAGTGTCAGAAGTGAAATTTTGTAACGGCTCCCCGGTAACTGGCTATCCTAGTAATAGCATTAGCTAGTGTAAAATCCTTGCATAAATGATTGATAAGACCGAGATTCGTAAACAAACTCTACTCAACTTTCCCCAGAGGGAAAGTTGGTCGTCTAGGAATCTTGGATAAGACTGCATTGTAACTGGCTCCCATGGTGATTTCAGTGTTTATGGGCAAATAGTCGTAGGACGAAATATGACGGGAGCGTTTTAAAGATATGTTCACTATCCAACGTAAGTTGTATGCATGGCATTGGTTTCAAAGTTGAAATACAAATTGAACGTGGAAATCTCGGAAAACGGAGCCGGAGCCCAATGCAATATTTGCAAGTCGGAATCCACTATTCTAGAGTTGAAAAAGGATCTAGAGTAATTGTGTGCGGTGAAGAGGAAGACAAGTGCTGTGAGTTCTGTTCTTCTGCTTTGCCCTCGTGATATCTTCATTTCTCTGATTGTCCCAACTCCCAATGTGAACACTAAGATTGATAAATTACTCTCTCCGACCGACACGTTTAATGGAATGCCCTTCTGAGCTCACACAATTTGATTTGAAACGTTTCTCCTCATCCTCTCCGGCCCAATTCCACCATACCATAAATGTCTCATATAATTTTGTCTACCCACAACGCTTTCAATTTAGCTATGTAGCTCTCTAACTAGGGCAACTTAGGACAAGGTGACCAACTATACTTTAGCTTTGAGTATAGTAGTACATACACTCTTTGAGCCAACCAAATTTTTTGATTTCAGATTTTGACTCATTTTCAAATTGCTGTCAAAATGTCGATTTTACCTATTCTTATATTTTAAAATATCTTGGTAAAAGTGTCGTTACTTTGGCTTCGAACATGCTGGAAACCTATTCAATCTTAACTGCAGCCGTCAATTCGAAAGGGTTGGAATAAGTGTTTTAATTAATAAACAGGTGAGGTGTCAAGGAGGGTTGGATTCTTTCGGAAGAAAAAAGCGGTCACTTCCACCGAATGGAACGAATGAAATTTATCACACAGAAGAGATATCGATTACAGCTCCAATCATATCCTCACATCATCTGGGTCTAAACCAAACAGAAGAGATTACGACTGAAGAATCCTACAAATATAATATATTCCAATTTGGTAAGGGAGAGGACACTTTAAAGCGTAAACTACCCGAAAGAACAAGTAAGTTTAATTTTTCTTTCGGAGAATGTATCGGTAGTGAAAGTTGTAGACAGGTCGGGTGCGTGTATTGCATTCGCATACTGAGAGTGAGTCTCTAGATTTCGATTTCCACAGAATGCTTCGTTAATTAGAAGATATTTAGTTTTGAAAATACGGCACTCGAAATATAAGTGAGTGAACAGGAAGAACAATGGGTATCGCGTAGTTTCAAGATTTAGATAGTCAGAGTTTGCAGAGTGTGTCGACACATACACACGCGTTCCACTTTAGCAACCATTTGATAAGCACTCAAAGCGAACCTATCATTTAGACACTTTTCTTTGTCAAGCGTAAAACGGCATCATGTAAACCTAATTAAGCAGGAAAAAATTGGTTTGAAAAACGCACTCCCGATGGGATGTTGACTTGAATGAACGACAATAATATTGTAGTTTTTATATCTCGTAGTAGTAATTATTACTAGAACGTGGTAAATGGTTGGCTAGTGGAGATATGTCATTAAACTAAAACCAAACAATTTGTTGTGTCACCTAATTAATTTGTTTGTATTCCCTTGAAAACGTTCACTTGACAAATAATTGTCTCAGCAAATTAAAAACATCTGACACTAAACAATCTTTGAACTTTTCTACCACTCTAGATGCTGGAGTCATATCATCGGTTACAAAATATGACTCTCCCACTTCCACTTTGGTCAATTCTGGAAGTTGGAACTCTTCTAGTTCCACTCCGAGTACAATCCAAATATCCCTCACTTCAACGGCCACACCAGAGAGGAAGTCACCTTTATTTTATTCTGTACGCCCAGAGTTAAAACCATCCTTGGACCCCCCACTTGTAACGACGACGATCAAGCCTGTTCCGGACTTACCTGGTTCTCTTCCCATACACTCAAAAGTAATTTACTCTCTGCACTATGTCTAGCTCTTAAAATCTTTTTTCATTCCAAACGACTTTGTTATCCTCGGAAGGTTGCAGCTACAATTCTCCAGCCATTGTCCGTTCATTTCCATCCCCACAGTACTGCTTACTCTCCCGCCATCGTAGTATCAAATTACAATTTAAATAATTGGCATCCATAGCTAATTGAATTTTTCATAAAAGTTCACCTTTTGACAAAGTTGTGTCACGTTACAGTCAGAGATTTCCCGGACTAGTCTGGCATAAAGTGTATGTAAATTCTATCCCCAAGTCACACAAAGAAAGTCCTTGGGTGGAATGAATCCCTAATGTTTATTTCATACTTCTAGTTAATTGTTATTCCGAGATCGCTGGATGAAACGAACCTCCCGTTGAATACTGAGGAAATTGGAAACCGCCGGGGTTTCAATGAGAGTCGAGAATATGGAGCTGGTCCGAACGTCATGATTCCCGGTAAACAATAACTAACCTTGGAGAATTTTGTTATATCAGTAATTAAGAAATTATTGTCTGTGTCCCTTTCATCCTCTACATTCAAATTTCCATTTTGTAACAGGTATGGCGAATCCTGAAGGTTACATTTGCAGTCCCAAAGGGAGTGTAGTCGGTGCAATCGTCACAGTCTTGCTTTTACAAATGGGACTAGTCGGGAGTTTTTGGTACTTTTATCGCTCCAAACAAAGATTGTGGGCGAAGGCTAGTGGATTTCAAGACTCTCATTTACATTCTCATACGGACTCCACGTCTTCACCTGTCTTTTCATCCTTCCCAGAAGTTACTTTCAGAAATGTTTATGATCGATTGTCCGCCGTCGGGAAAAAACCATTTCTAATTCCTTTCTCAAACTCCCAGTCATCCCGTGCTCACCGGCAACCAGATGACTAGGACTAATATCACTCAATTAGACCATATTTCCTTAAACCACTTTAACTAATAAAGCTTAATTTAGTTAATTACATTTTTTTAAACTTATTTAATTGTAGGAAAGGAACACTTCAAAAATTACAATTTCATAAGATTTCATGGAATTTCAGACAAATTCGATCACTACAGCCTCTTCCCTAGCATTATTTTTCCTTGGAGATGACTTCTGTCTTTCCTAGTAAATCCTTCGTACTCACTCACTTCAAGTGGACAGAAGCTGGTGGCCTGGCCTGGCAACCTGTTGAATAGCTACTATTGTTCTTTCATTTATAATGAGGCGGTGGCACACGACTTGAGTATTGTATTAATTGAATTAGTATAGTGAGAATAGTAATTATCATTGTTTCTTTTATTTGCTTTAACTTGTCTTAAGATACTTGCTGTTAAGGATTAAGAGCATATTTCATCCAGAAAGGATTTATTGGATAAATACTATAATTGGTTTATGTCATAATTGTATTTTCATATTTTAGTTGCTTGCTTGTGCTAATTCAATAAAATGGGAGAAATCAAATTCAGTATGTCTAAGAATGTACTCATTACTCATAGTGTAATTTTTAGTTATAATTAAAATAAACTTATATAGAATAGTTTCTTTTGCATCAGCCTTATATAGTAGTGTTTCGTAGATGTACGGACCGTGAAACTCATGGCTTTGATAATAATTAAATAAAATAAAATAATAATTGAAACCTTACCAGTGTGTGTTGTTCTGAACGGTTGACTTTCTTGGAATTGTTTCTGACAATGGAAAAACATATTAATCGTACAAGTCAGCAAAGAGAAAGTGTAGACTTGTAGCCACACTTCCACTTCACTTCATGGATAATATGTTGTAGTAGCTTCGGAAACATTATATTTATATGTCTTTGCTCTTGCTAATTACTTTATTCCAATTATGTTTTCTCTTAAGATCGTGGTTTGGTGTCGATCTAGTTGAAAACAACGTGAACATTAATTTAATCAGAATAAACAACTCATGCAAGGGAAGTACAAGAAGTAGTAGTTGAAATAGAACTTGTATAAAAGATTGTAGTCGTTTGAGAACTAAAGGCGTTGACGCTACAAAATAACTCTGTATGTGTACACAAATTTATTCGCAACTTGGAATTGGTTTGCTTTTGAATTGTGAGTGAACCAGAGGGCTTGAAAGGAATCGAATTTCACGGTCGTATGCTTCACTGCAAGTTACAGTACAGCTTAAAATGGAATAGACGACGACGAAGGCTTCTTTGCTCTTTGCGTTTTGCAACGCGAGAAGAATGCTACAATTTCTTAGGACTAAAATAATCAGTTTTACTATTTTCTGTTTGTTCTGAAAATCAATACAACCATACCAATTTACTAATCAGTTTGGGATACTGCAATCGCCTCTTCATTCTGTAATTCATATTCGTCCTCCCTGGTAGTTGGAATGGACATGTTTTTTGGATCTTTGATGGTTGGTGGACTTTTACCAGTGATTTGGTGAAATGAGTATAACGAGCATCAATGGGAATAAAAAGCAGAGTGTAATCTTGGAAATAGTGTTGAATTGATTTAGTCGAATGAAAGAAAATGTTTTGTTCTCAAATTCTCCATCGACTTGTTGGTCCACCAGCAAAGTCTAACATTAAAAACTGTTGTATTGTGTCATAAATGAATGAAAAGTCGATCGAAAACAGGAAAATTGTTTTAGTGAATCTTATTATTATGTTGAAAACGTGAAATTGTGCCGGAAGGTATCTGATACGTACAAATGCAGAGTATACCTCCAAAATGACATGAAATATTGAAATTTTTTGTTAAATTGATTCGGAAATGTTTTTTATCAATTTCGTGGCGTGACGATTCTTGTCTTTGGCCGGTGCTAATTTTTTAACCGTCTGCACAGGCCACTATGAAAAATTCATGGGAGGGCAAGAATCTGCTCCCCACGCAAGAATGAAGCCCCCCCCCCGCCAATATTTTT
The DNA here is from genome assembly GCA_034698945.1 of Protaphorura quadriocellata. NCBI lineage: Eukaryota > Metazoa > Arthropoda > Collembola > Poduromorpha > Onychiuridae > Protaphorura > Protaphorura quadriocellata. The sequence continues at coordinate 23,296 of JAQGCA010000576.1, forward strand.
TCTAGTATTCTAAAATTAAATATCTTTCTCTTAAACCAGGAAGTCTAGGAGAACATTCCTGGAGGAAGTGTTCGTTGATTCTTGAAGAAAAATGTTGAATGACGACTGTAGGTTAAACAAGTTTTTTTTAAATCTGTATCTCAATCAAAATTCAATTTTTTAAAAATTCTAAGAAGAACACAATTCAGAATCGCATGTTTCATGTGCAGACTACAATCGCTCTCAACGTTTACTTCTAGTCTTTTCTATTCCGTTGGAACAATGTTGCTTTCCACACGTTAATGAGATTAAGCTTCGAAATGGCACTTTCCACTGAGGCTGCCAAGATTGTTTAATATTTTCCCCATTTTAAGATTGGAATTGTCAAGGAATCTTGGAGGCAGCTGTATGTGGTATCGTTAGGAAAAGGAGGCAAGCCAAATATAAATCCGGAAATGAATCTGTCATATTTTAGGAAGCAATTCATAGCTTCCTTGATTGTCTTATTCAGAAAATCAAAAAGGGAGTATACCTACTTCTCGTATACCAACAAATCCTAACTGCATTTGTTGTACTAATTTTGATAGTACCTGCTCAGAAATGTCGGACTTGAATTTTTCTTCAGGGGAAGAACGTTCAGTTTCCCCACTACAATTTCGTCAAAAAAGCGTTTTCGCTTTTGCTTAGTTCAACACAACTTCGGATTCTAACTGAAGATTCTCGAGTTGAGATAATGATCGTTGCCAGTACGTCAACCACTCCGCAATATCCATATCAGCGTACTGGATTTTTTTCGACGTGAGCGGTTAGGTCAACTCAGGAAACCGGAAACCGCTTTTGACCACAAAATAAAAGTCGCGCTTATTCTGAAATTTTGTAACTTTTAGTGTAAGTTTGGAATGAAAATGCCAGGTTCTGTTCAGAATAGGCTACGGCTATATGAGGCCCTCCCTTATTTACGGGCCTGCGTCTGCATGCAAATACCACTATAAGCATCGCAAATCGCACAGAAGATCAATTCCCGTTCAAAATAGACAGTCATAGTCATATGATCCACAATAAAAGAGATAATTAGTTGCTTGGGCGCTCTGGTTACTTAAATTGATCACCGTCATTACAGTTTACAAAAATCTTAAATTTAAGCCGCAGATTATCGAGCTAGCTTACTTCTATGAGTCAGCAAGTGTCAGAAAATACCATGTTAAAATTCGGAACGACGAGTCTGCACATTGGGAGAATAAAGAGAGTGTCTGCTGAGGGACAAGAGAGTGGATGAGTTTGTGATGCGGATTATTCATGCTCAAATGATGATTGTGAAAGTGCCGCAAACTAAAGCGAATTCCGAATGCTCATTTAAGTAGATAAATGCGATGTATGAAGTTAATTACACTGGACAGTGAAATGGATTGGCTAAACTCTAGTGTCTTAGTGGATAGTTGATTTCCGACCGAAGAGTTGAGTAGTGTGAAATTAAAATGAGTTAAGAGTACGATACATCCTTCGCTCGGGTAAAACTATTTAGTGCAAATACGAAATCGAAAAGTACGATACATATTTCGTTTCGCTCGCTTTTCTGTTGCACAATCGTGACGGGACGACGTACATCCCAGTTAAATATTACGTATTCTCCTTAATTACCCCGCACCTAATTGTAGGATGTGTAACTCGATGGTAGGCACCGATTATCTCTAATTACCCCGCACCTAATTGTAGGATCTGTAACTCGATGGTAAGCACTGATTATCTCTAATTACCCCGCACCTAATTGTGGGATGTGTAACTGATGATGGTGGGCACTGACGATGACCATTTGGTCAGTTTGATTAAATAAATGAGGATTTGACACGGACACCGGAATTTACTGTCAGCTGAACCCGACTGAGGGTTACTTATTTAAATGTAACAATAAAACTGTATGGACTATCTCCGAATCTGAGTCAGCATACACTCCTAACCCATAATCTATTGGGAATTTGGATGAAGGGAAAAGGTTCTCAAAGTTTTCATCCAAACCCAGAGAGCATTGCAGGGATCCATGCTTCGTCTTACGATTCTCTTGCAGGTTGAGAACTGTTTCGTCGTGTTTGTTAGGGCAGTGCGCATGCTAGTTGGACGGAACAGACAACAGAAGGGAGCCTAAAAATGCTGTAGCTCATGCCTCAAAATAAAAAAAAAATTCTAGAATTGCTTTCTCTAATTAATTTCACATCATACAAATACCACTTTGGTTCTGACTTATCATTTTTGATTAACGGGTTTTGCAAATAGAAACAAATAGTAATTTGTTTATCCGTAAAATCTTTCCTACTACTACGGGTACCTATCCGAGCTGGGAAGGCTAAATCGAATCTGTGTCCAAGTCCAAAATTTCGAAAGCGGCCATTGCATCGAAGTTAGAAGTCTCGATTGCGGCCGTTATATCATAGTTCAAAGTCTCAACTGCGGCTGCTATACCGAAGTTCAAAAATTCAAGAGTGGCCGTTATATCGAAGGTCATGACAGGATCAATCGAGTTGTTCACACTACACTTATTTATTCCTGACACACTTTTGAGATGTGTCATGTGCACGGGTGCGCCTGTTATGAGCGAAACTTTTATGAGCGAAACTGTTATGCGCGAAAAAATACTGTTATGAGCGAAGCCCGGGAAAAAGTTGCTTACAGTGTTGCCA
>JAQGCA010000577.1:0-25895 GCA_034698945.1 Protaphorura quadriocellata
CTAGAAAAAGGGTGTTTCACATGCAATTGACTAGAAAAAGGGTGTTTCACATGCAATTGACTAGAAAAAGGGTGTTTCACATGCAATTGACTACAACATTATGTCCTTTTTTCTAGGATGGTCACGCCACGTTCCTGATTTGTTTTTTGAGAGCAGCCTGATGAGGACAGGAAATATTGCTCCACTATCTAGACATGAGAAGAATTTGATTGAAGAATTCGGAAACAATATGAGAAGTGGACTCGAATCATTTACACTTGAAATGGGAGACTTAACAATTGTAAAAGTGGCGGAGAAGAAACTTTTTAGCCGAATTTTGTTTTTCGACATAAAAAAATTTGATTTGAAACGGTGTAACAACGGAGATCACACTAGAACTTTCGTCTTCACAAAACACGACAGACCGTTCTCGTCATATTCGGATCTACCCGAAGGAGAGTCTACTTTCCGGAATTTTGGTTGTTTGTCAGAATTGGGTAAATAAATTTTAAAATTTTAGGATTTTTATTAGCTTACATTTTTATTACCTTGACAATGCAAGGTCAAGATAATTAAAAAGGGTTTCCGAACACCTCGACTCAACGAGAACTCATACAGGAGGGACTGTCCAAAATTTGCCTGAGCCGGTCATCAGGGAGTTAATTAGGAATAACCAAGACCCAGACTTTTTTCGGCAGGACAGTCCCGTCCATTTTGCTTACGAGCACCCCCAAGGGAGAAATGCACTCCGCATCACCATCGTGGAACAGTACAGTGATGCAAGGGACCGAAGAGCCATGGAACAACGGGTAAAAAACTATTGTAACTCTCAAGACTACTTAGGGTTTGGCAAGGGGGGATTGAATAAATATTCCGTCTCTTAAATGTATCTATTAAACCTAAACTGCACTTGTTCGATTCAACAATCCGTAATTCTAATAAATTCAGCATAATATTATATCTATGTGATTATTTACATTACCTTGAAGAAACGTATCCGGCCGGTGTTCCAAGACAGACGTACAAAACCAAAGCACATGTCATTAGAGCTCCACGATTCGCAGGTGAAAGGAATCCCAAGCAAGCGAATGCTGAAAATAAACAATAGACAATTAAATAAAACTTGATAACCAACACCTACACCTAAATTAAAAACAAAAATCAAGTATACAGTTAATAAAGTTGAGTAAGAAATATCAAGAGTGAATACTGATTCTCTTCTAAACAAAATTCTGAATTTCCAAAGGCGGAAATTAACGTTCGAAGGTTCGAACTCGAAAATTCAAACCAACCAAAATTGATAGCAATATCGTAAGCATACTAATAAATAGTATTAAAAATAAACCTCGTAAAACTCACCAAGAGTAATTACACTCAAAGACAAAACTTGAACTCCTGAACCGAGAAACACGGACAGCAACATCCCTTTCCTTGGTGGGCGAAAAACGTCCCCATGAACCAATTTCCATCCAAACTCCTCTTGTGCGTCTTCACCCGAGTCAATCTAAATGAATCAAATACGGAATTCGAATATATCCCATCAGAAACCTAATCTTAATACTAGCCATTTCAAATTGCAAGTTAAATTCGTTACACGGAATGAATAAACGAATAAAGCGATAACCCAACTACAGTGTACCGGATTTGTGCTTCTGTGTCTTTGGAAAAGACAACCGCATTATTGTGAGAACAAAATACTCACAAAGAAACTATTTTGCAAGTAAACTCCAGATCATGTTAACATCTTGATCTTGATTATTCATTTTAAGTGCCCTGCTCACAAATATTAAGATTTCTGTGGCAAGTACAATTGTTTTCTTGAGTCTAATTCGTGGTTAGCATCCAAACGACTTGTTTTCAGACAGTTACTATGAAATGAAACCTTAAAACTATCCCACTGTAGTTACTACATACTACATACACATTGGCACTTTGGTGGATGGTTCAGTGAAACATTTTTGTAAGCTTTAGTTCGAACATTTCAAAACTTCGTACAAGCGAACCGACATTTTCTCTACCGACAAATAGATTTGATTCGAGCATGCTTGTGCTCAACTGGCTTAACCTAACGGGTTTGGTCTTACGCAAATCTGGTTTTTACATAACAAGATAATGAAAAAAAGGAGTTATAGTTTTAGTGTAAATATTTTCTCCAGGTTTAACTCTAGATTTCGTATTTAGATAAGACATTTCGTTTCTTTTAAAAAAATTAATTTAGATCTTACCTGGTTATAACGAGCGATATCCTTGTGAAGAGTACGAAGTAAAATCATAGCAACCATGCCGGACAAAAACAGTACAATCACAAGAGAGTTCAGAATTGAGAACCACTGAATGTTTGTTTGTGGTGTTGACTCAAGGATGTAGTCCCAACGTGATGACCATTTCACAGAGTTGTCCTCCTGCCATAACGAAATATATCAATAAATATGGGAAAGGTACGAACGAATGACTTCATTAATAGAACAGGAATTTAAAGAGTTCAAATACATACCTTGAAACTGACAGAGTACGTGTATGTAATACTGATTTGTTCCTTAAGCTTTTTCGCAGGTAGTGCCATCGGCTCATCGTCGGTCTCGCAACTGACTGTGTCACCTTTCTTCTGTTTTATACTTCTTGGGGTTACCTTCACAGCTGTAGAAAAATGACAGTAGAGTATAGAATAATACTCTGAGATTTTACAAATATTGCAAATATTGCTAAAACTTACAAATGATACGCCCAGATCCAGGATCGAGTTGGCCACCCCATTCAGCGTGACCGGCACTGTGGTACGTAATTAATATGTCCACATGGTTGAAAACAAAGTACGTGTCCGGTTGCGGACGTTTGATAAGTTCACAAGCATCCTTGGGGATATTGTCTTTATCAATGTAACAACCCATCGGGAATCCAGTGTTACAATATTGTTGGTCCTTGTCCACAAAGTAACACCAAGTCACAGGCATATTATCTAGTAAAAAAGCAAATAAAATTAAAAAGTTCTCCATACAGTTATTTCAGTTCTACGTAACCATTCGTTAATCCTGAAGCAGACTTACCCACAATCCAATGGTGATGATAGTTGAGGCTTATACCGTTCTTCAGAATAGCCAGTGCTTGAAGGGTTTCAGGTTTTGCCGGGTCGTAGGTCTTTGTACAAACTTTCCTACACTTTTCTTCTTTCTTGAAATGAATCTATGATTTACGCAAGCAGAGAAACGATTAATTAAAGTTGGCAATAGGAGGACAAGTACAATCCTGCCTGCCTACTTCCGACAGGAAAAACTACCTTCACATTCGCATACTTCACAAGACACAGACACATGATGCGGATGGACAACATAAAAATTAGCAGGTTAGTAGGTACCACAAATACCTAAACGTGAACCTGTATAACTAGTTGATCTACTGACTTAACATCAAAATACAAACAAAGAGTAAATGAAATGCAATATTTGATATTAAATGTTATTTTGATTTCAGCAGTGCAGTAGTGAGAAAAATTTGACCAGTCGCCAGAGAAATTAAGACTGCGTGAAGTCCTATCCAGTGTAGTATATTATATGTATGTATTGATTTGCCAGTGCATATTTTCAATCATTTTAAAAAGGTCTATTCATTTCCAGCACAGGTACGGTGTTACTAGTACTCAAATTCTTCATTTCATCCTTTCGCTTTTCTGATACGATTTAATTTCTGTTGTCTTTAATACAAAATACAAGGTGTATTTTCGTACCTCATACGGTGACGGGCGTATTCTTTCGCCGAAAACAACTTGTCCAAGATTTTCAACAGGCGAATTTGATTCATCACCAGCCGGGCAGAAGTCAAAGCTAGAATTCAATAATCGTATCGTTAATCGAACACTTTTGTGGACTCATTGAATAAGCGTCGAATTCTGTTGTGCTATATTCGGCCCACTTTCACAAACAAAAATCCACATTGGCGAATTTGGTCAAAGCCGAATAGGGAAAACGAGGCTAGGCGTATGGCCCAAACATCCTTAACGATTATAAAATTCTTGATAAAACCGATGTCAACTTACTAATGGTATTCGTATGGAATGACTGAAGACTCTGAATTCAGCCGATTCACAAACAGCTGGATTTTCGACTGTAAATAAATAAGAAAATAAAATATACATATGACACATGGAACATACGCATAATAAATACGTTTATACGTAAAATAATCAAATTGATATTTCAACCAAAAAAATCAAACCAGCATTTAAAGAATTCATCAAAATTTCAAAAATATTACCTGACATGCTGCGTTGGTATTTCCTTCAGTGCAAAAATTGACAGGTGCAAGTCCCGGGAGATAAAACCCTGCACATGAGCCCAACACACTGATGAGGACGATGAGGATGAGCAGTTTCGACCTCATCTTCCCAAATCTCTCCAACATTTTCACCCAATGTTAAACTTTGAAACTCCAGACAAAGACAGTACTGATTAATCGATAGTGTCAATCCTCAATCGTCACTAAAAAACCTATTTCGGTTGTCTGGTTCTTTCGTGACTCAGTAGAGAACTTTTAATTCGGGACAGTTGGAGGAATTTGAATCGTGCCCGGACTGAGGTGAGTCTCATCTGATCAAACTGGCCACGGCAACATCCTCATTTTGGAGCCACAATTCAAAATTTGAACATTGAGCAAAAATGTAACAAATTGTTTACGATAATGGCGTTGTTCGGTCATTTTGCTTTTTTGTTCTCTTTGTACCACTTTGCATGTTCGGAAATGCGTTCAGGTTGTCCTAACGTAAAAAATTATCTACGGAAGGCGCGAAAGGGTTTATGATAATGAGTTCGGGGTCCCAGGTTCAATTCCCGGTCGGCCCATACTTCTTAATTCCTTGAACGGTTGGGTGTTCGCTCTGTACTTGGTCCAGAGTGGACGGGGCCTCTAGAGCAACTTTTCTAGAGTCGCCTCGATAACAATTCATGCCTCGCGAGGAATTCGTAAAGAAGCCGGAGATTTAAATTATTATTATAACAGTACTTAACTTTAACTGGATACTTCGTAGTACTTATACTCAGAGACTCAGACACAATCAACCTGACTTTGTGTCTGAACAGTTTGAGTGATAAGGCACTCCCAAGGTACTTAAGAAAAGCCGACAAACCCCATGAACCCCACTATTCACTGCAGCTATTTGCGAATCCAGCATTTCTTCTTTGGTCAAATTATTGTTTAAAATCTTGAATAAGAACGCACACATGCAAAATCGAATTGCATATGCTTAGAATCGATGAACAATCATTAACTGTCGATTTTTTTAAAAAATTGTGAATTGGCTAGTATGTGATGATAATGACTGGTTTTCTCTTTATAGCCAGTGTAATTTTGAATTTGACCTGACCTGACCTGTTCATGGTAAATCTTGACTGTCTTGTCTAGTGTCTACTGATTTCATCTATTTGCTTCTATAAGCCTACCGTTGATACTCTTTCCTATTTTCTACCTATAATTTCTTGATCTATCATAATTTCTTTTTATTCTTCATGTTGGCTTAAAGCCGGGTCCGAATGTTGACAACAGCGAAATCTGAAATTCTTGACCAGGTCGCAATAAAATAAATTAATTAGCTAGCTAGCGAACCTCTTGTACCGTATCAACGAGATACCTTTCGGAATTATAGGACAATGGTACTAATCGCGTGTGCAATTTTTTTTTCTATGATCCATGATCAGAGCATAATGAATACAACGCTTATAGATACAACACTTTGAAAGTATAAAACTAATGCAATTTAGTTTATTTGGTATTATGGAATAAGTTAAACGATTTACATATTTATTGCCACTATGGACATGTACGGTTCTATGAATGGATATAATAATCAATAATAATTTTTATTAAACCGAAACGAACCGAATTATTTTATAATTGATTGTATTTCGATTTTTGTGTCTTCGTACAATAAAATTGTTTGATCTTTAATTACGTGCGCCCACAATTAAAATAATCATTCAGCCCATCTACATCTAACTTACTCAATTCACCTCTTTCTATAAAGGGGGTAATTATACCTCCAAATTTTGTCAGTATTGTTGGGAGTCCATTTTTAGACCTTTGAAATGAACCGTAATGCAAAATACTGTCAACATCGTATGGAGTACTATAGGACCACATTGACGGGCTCAATTTTGGGACAATCCATTCATCACCTGGAATACATACAAAACTTGATGTAAAAATATGATAGTGCGATGCGATGAATTCCACACCTTTATTCATGCCAAATTACTCATTTTTACGTAAAAACAATTGAAGTGTTAAACATTTAACTTCTTACTTAAAGTGCATACGAGGAGCGTCCAATAAATAAGTTTACCACAGGCATAACTAATAAATCGAAATGAATTACCTCAAATCGCAATTACAGTTCTTCAATGCAATGCGGTTCACCTCGAGTTAAAAAACTATTTACATTACGAATTCTGTTCTGCTCTGTTAGATTGTGGAATACATTACCTGAAAGCTTAAAGAGAGCGTCATCATTTCTAGTGTTTCAAGGTCCACTAAAAACTCATCTCATCAAGTTGTAAAAATCAAGACTTCAAGTTATAGATTGAAAACTAGTTGTTGAACCGTATGTCGGCGAGTGTTACGTATGAAAGTCTGAATTAAGGACTTATCTAGTCAACAAACTAGCAGGGAGATTTACGTGTATTTGTTAAGGTCCACCATTCCCATTCGATTGACCCTTCCGCTTGACTGACCTTTCTGGAATTTGGTGGACAGGTTCCCTAGGATGTCTGGAGGGTCTTCCGGTTGGGTCCCAGGTCAAAACTTATTCGTATCACTGAAAAATAAATTAATTTCTGAGAGACTACTGAAAAAGTCTCTTCGTCCACCTGACTGAAATATTGACTGATGAAAATTTTAAATTAAATGTGTGAAACTGGTGAATTGTTTTTTGAAATTATGAATAACATTTGGAGATGATAAATTTAAGGAAACCAAAAATAGTATGAATTGAACTGACAGACCTACCCACTCGTGTTTACATTTTGACTGGATTAATTTCAAAAACAATCCACCAGTTTCAGATTTAAAATTTTGGACCGCAACATACACGGTTTTGAGCCACGGTCAAAGTTCACGGAGTAACAATCGTTGTGGACGAAGAGACTTTTTCAGTAGTCTCTCAGAAATTAATTTATTTTTCAGTGATACGAATAAGTTTTGACCTGGGACTTGGGACCCAACCGGAAGACCATCCAGACATCCTAGGGAAAACCTGTCCACCAAATTCCAGAAAGGTCAGTCGAGCGGGAGGGTCAATCGAATAGGAATGGTGGACCTTAAAAAATACACGTAAATCTCCCTGCTAGTTTGTTGACTAGATAGTCCTTAAGTTTTGTTTGACTAGTTATAATAAGCTAGATATTCTTGATGTGTTTACTTTTACATAGCGATCTAATTTGTCCATTTAGTTGTGAAATTGTTCTTTATGATGTGTTGATTTTGTACTATGAAAAAACTTGGGTTCAATTAAATAAATTCAAGTTGTCTATCCATGTTTTAAAGAAATATTTCGGGCTGATATTGAAATGACTTCGCACCTCTGGTTTCACTTACTCATCATTTGAATACCACTTTTCCCTGAAGTATTTTCCAAAGGTAAAAATTTGTAAAAATAGCCAGACGCACGGTCTTGACGATAAAGTAAGTCCAATAGTTCAGAATTCAGATAATTTTATTTTCTACAGTGCAAATTTCATAACTTTGATTTCATGAGCCGGTTCGTCGGAAGTTTGAGGAAAAAGTTCGAAAATCAGTTTCCATATTGATTTATTTCGGAATGTGTACTTGAAATTAGCCGGAAAGCAACGATGTGCATCATGCAATAAAGTCGATTAGGAGACACCACAGAGAGTGCTAAAATGGACCCTACAACATGTTTGGGGGATTTGGCGAAAGTCCTTTCTCCGGTCGGAAAAACGACTTGTGTTTCCACTGGAGACTCTTGTTTAATTCGGGCTCATAATGGTGAACCCTTATATCGCATAACCTGTCACAATGCGGCGTAACGTAGCGATATACACATGAACACATGACATAAGTTGTCCTTGAGCTTTGACCCGATGTTAAATAAGAGGAGTATGTTTTCCAAGTTCTCCGTGTTTGTGGATGACGGGTTTTTAGTGCGATTAACAATAAGTTCGTTGAAAGGAACATCAAAATACATTTTTCTCCAACCACAGAACAAGGACTCGGGCAAGTTGTGTGTTATGCCTCGGTTGTATCGGCGATCCCGCAACAGTGCAAACTTTACTAGTTAAATCATTAGATGTACACTGAATCACATCGGACTTACCAGCTATAACGTTTTTCGAGAATACTCTGATATATTGATCTCTATCAAATCTTTGATGCTCATGTTTGAATCCCAAGTATTGAAGAATCGAATGTAAATAAAATCCGTGACAACATCCCGGCTGCGAGTACTGAGGGTCTTGACGTGTCACCGCAATCTCAATGTGTTGCTCTGCATTGTCTTCAAATTCAAAATAATCAGTTTGATCCGACCGCCTGGAATATACTCGTTTGAAGCGTAGACATGTACATTCTTCAATGTCTTTCACTGCCTTCTTGACCGAACGTTGCGTGCTGGCTATAAATTGTAAAATATATATGGTTAATTCGAATCTTGTGATTATAGAAATGTTTTGCGTCCGAATCTGTACTTTTTTTTAATGGAATGCTTCAGCCATTAACTATATGTGAAACATATCTTACGAATCAGATTCTCAATATAGTAATAAATAGTGGAATTGCGTTTGGTTGGAAATCTTGTATGAACAGAACGAGCCACTCGGGTCAATTTGAAATCAATATCACCTGGATAAAAAAAAGTAAATCATTATTAACGATTCACACATATTTTCAGTGGATCTTACTCCGCAGTATTGGCCCAGTGGTAAGTTGATTTGACGGAGATAACGAATGTGCCAAGTATAGTAACACTAATACAAGAAAACGATTTTTCAGTGAAACAATTCTCATTTTCGAGGAAGCCAAAATTGAAACTTAAAAGTGAAATCGAGTAACACCAATATAAATATTGTAGCTGATTCTGAGACTGAGTCTTAAAGAATAATCGGGTTCTGGAGTAAGGATATAATAAATGAGATTCAAATATTTTGTAGTTGCTAGCTCATGAATTTATTCCAACCAACTATTATTTTGATATTGCCTGAATGACACAAGTAGGACAACTCAAAACAACAATAATTGGCATAAACCAACTAACATCGAATCCCAAATGGGAACGAAGTGAGCTAAAACATAAAACTAGACTTTTTTTCAGTCACTGCCTTCCATACAAAGATTGCCCAATTGACACAGAATACAAATGATTATTATTTTAACAATATTTCATGCTGTTAGATCGAATAATTCTACTCACAGTACAAGGAAACTATATGGTAATAATTTCTATTATTTCTTTCAAAAAGAGAGAAAGTTGTCTTCACTTGAAAATAAATATACATTTTGAACAAGTTTTTAGAATTGTATGAAATATTTTGAGGATTATTTTATTTTCAACTTATTTGAAAAAAATATTATTTATTACATATTTTTGTAACCCTAAATAAAATTAGCTCAACGTAAAAGTATAAATAACCGCGATACACAAGCTCAATAATGATCACTTTTTCATAGCTCTGACAGACGTCATCTGGTCATTATAGTCCATGTCCATAGACTATCAATCCGGTCTTCAGATCAGCGGACTAAAATGAAAACATTTCAATTCGACTATAAATAAATACAGACATAATTTAACGTAACTGACCGAATAGAAACCCGGGTTCTTACTTAGTCCTCTGAGGTCGGAAATAGCAGACTTTCACCACTTTCTTCGTGAAAGCAAGAGGGAGAAAGGTCTGGTTTTCATTTACGTCCCGGTTTCATTTCGACACCCGCATTTTATTCAATCACTTTCTCACTTTAAGTATTTTTTTTTAAATATTGTTGATAATTACATTTACTCTGCGTATCCGTTCTTGGGGAATGCCATCCATTCCGGTAGGGCCATGTCCGACTTATCATGTGGTACTCGTGTTTTATTAGGAAAACATTCATCACAATAGATTACATCCCCACAGTCTTTAATCAAATATGCTGAAAAAAATGCAAATGACCCAAATGCGGCTCCAATGATGATATGATCACACATTGTTAAAACACTCATGTCGTATCCACCATCCTCCTCTGAAGTCCCTTCTAAATAATATATTGGATACGGTAAACTCTCAAAATTCTCTTTGCACCAAGGTATTCCATTACTTGCCACAACGAAAACTACACTCGAATATTTCTCTTTAAAATATTTCATAGCACTGATATAATAATTTGCAGTGGGCATAGTATATTCATGAGGTTCACTATTCACCCAATCTCCTCGTCGGACGTGGACTCCAATCACACTCACAGATGAATTATCAGTTGAAGTCGTTTGCTGCAGAAATAGTTTCTGGGCCTCGGATATTTTAGTCAATGACTGATTTTGTATCCAAGGATGAAATCTAAATTCTTGGCGTAGAATGTAGCGGAATTCATTAAAATAATGAAGATTATTAGCGTAACGGTAAAGTTTTATATTCTTTCCATTTAGGGATCTGATATTCGGAAGGACGGTTTGGGTCATCACTTGTACCTTCCATTTTGTCTGTTTGTAAATTGTTTCATTCAGTGAAGGTAACGTCACGTTGAAATATTTTGTTATAACGTTTGACGATGCAGGAGACAGGAAGGCCTGGCGGTTATTGTAGCGACCGATTGCGTATAAAACGGCATAAAAATACATTTGATTTCCTAATCTTCCTTCATTTTGCGCTGTCAACATTGAATCGGTATTCGAACTCGTACTAGTGATTTTCCATTTCGATCTTTCTCGAATTTTGCCTTCAAGTCTGCATTTATCAGATAATAAATATTCTATTAATCCATCGTGGTATATAGTGCAGTGGTACAGTCCTTATGGCAGAAAGTAGGCCGTTAAATGCTTCACTATCGATATGTTAGTTGTAGCTATTGACCTCCTGAACAACTTTATTGAAGGTTGTACCCCGAAAAGTAGGACCGTTTTGCTTGTTCAAATACATGAGTCAAATACACTTTGTGACGTCATAAATGCGTGGATTCCTATAACCTCAAAAAGTGTATTTGGCCCATGTATTTCTATCATCCAAAAGACTCATCGAATGGCTGGGTCACGGCCTACAGCATATCAAAAACACAGCCAACTTCAACCGCCAACTTTTTGTCGTAAGGACTTCGTGGTGTTCTTTTAGTTATTTCACAATAAATGCTCATTGCATTCTGTGATTCAGAAAATGGTAGCCTTAAATTTCCTACACAAAGGAAGGAAACCATCGATGGAAATTTCGAGTAGGATATGTCCCCAGGGCTGAATACATAAACTTTACACGAGGATTGCATTTTGCCATTTTTGGAGCTCGAAATAGCTGGAATTTGATTGAAAGTCTTCTCTGCGCTGGATATTTCGCTTTGACATTTTCTAAAAGAATTAATGCTATTTCTCGTGTCTCCTCTCCACAGCCCTATTGAAAACTATTCTCCGCCCTAAAAATCTTTTATATATCTAAGAAGACTGATGACGAAAACCAAGGCAAGCCCTTAATTACTACAACTTCACCTTGAGGTCACATTAGGATTTGGTATTTCTGTCACTGTTTCTTCGGAGAATTTGTCTAATGTTGTCCGTTTGACATGCACACTAAAAACATTTATAAATGTGCGTGTGGGCCGAAGAATGAAGAGTTCTACAGAACATTCGAGTTTATCTTAATGCTAAAACGTTTGTTTTTCAAATCTCAATTACCCATCATCGGCGAGTAGAATAGGTTCCTCGTCCATTCTCGATCGAGCCTCGCGCTTAGAGTAGTAATAAAGTATTCCTAAACTCAGGAAACAAATAACAAACCAAATACGAGATCTTCTCTTAAAAACCTAAAATTAAAGAATCATAAAAATGAATTTTCAAGTAATGAAAAAGAAATTATTTTGATATTTACTTTTGAAATCCTCATCTCTAGAAACACGGAATATTGATACTTATCAAACACTGGCTATATCAATAAAATGGGAACTTTGAAAAAGTTCTAGTTGCACGAACTTTGATTAGACCACACTGCAGAATCTACACGATTACGTATGTGAATTTAACGATGTACTCAACCAGTATTCAAATTGTATGAAGGATTTCAAAAATGCGGTCATGTTATAATATTTAAATAAAAACTTCTAAATAGCATTGCTGAGGGGACAGAGGCTAAATGAACCTGAACGTGCGTCCGCCCGGACCTTCGGATTAAAAACATCACTTTATACTCATAGTAACACTGCTATGAAGAATAAAGAATATTTAGATAGAATTAAAATATATTATGGACTCCCCAAAAACACACAGAAATGAAATACAAGTGGAATTCGTTTGCCGCAGAAGCAGTGTGTTTTTCTTTCGACAGCTATTGTTTTCGAGTTTTTAGTTTTTGATCGATCGCTTCAGTCGGCAATTTTATAGCTATTTTTCTTTACCTATATATTTTATCTATTTTTACAGAGTACGATTTTAATTTCTATGCTTTATCTCTTCTCAGCTGCATAAGACATTTCCAGCCGGTGACCATTGTGAGCATCAGTAAAAATGTTTAATTGAGTATCCCAAACCATACATCAACGGCAGTGTAGAATTTATAATTTTCGTGACTTATTTCTTGAAGACCTTACCCATTATCAGGTAAAATACCGTTAGGTGATACACTTTAAATTTTAAATCATTTTAGCATTTATAAATGCGAGTTGAAGAGTTCCACAGAATATCCCGGTCGGTCTTCATGATATAACGTGTAACACACCTGCGTCTGTTGGCTGATAGTAATGTAAAATTCTTGTCCAGAAATTATAATTTTTTCTGGAATCGCCAATATTTGAAGTGCTAATTTTCTCTGAAGAAAATAACTTATAGTTCTCAGTTAAATCGAACTTTTATTGAACCTTTAGTGTGGATTTCACACGTTTGTTTCAATTTGTAGATGTACATATACAGCCACTGTGCGAGTGTTTTATTAAAATAAAACTCCAAGTCATGAAAACCTGATAAACATTAAAACCTATTTGAGATGACCGAATGTATATCCTCGAGTTTCAAAAACACTCAGCAGGATACAAATACACGAAAAAGACATGATTTAACCGTGGATCTACTTCCAAATCAATAATGTATTTATGTATGTCCAGGAGGACATATATCCCAATCGTCGAAAAACTCATCCGTCGAGAAAATCGGACATCGAAAACTTAGTGTATGCAATCAAAAGGTGTTTTTGAGCTCACAAAATAGCATTCCAGATAAGATGCAAATAGGTAGGTCAATAGTAGCCATATCAAACACTTTTCGTGAAAATAATTCGAGACTCATAACCTGCTTTATGAGTGCCACATGGCTTGAAAATTACATTCCTACATGCTTATGATTAAACTAGGCCGTGGATTTGACACGCTTATCTCAATTTGCCTGTTCACACAGACATGGAATGGACTGAATTCAAGTCAAACTGTGCATGACCGAATTGTTCATCAGTAAAAACTAGGTGTTTAATCTTCCGGTGCATTAAGGTGACGAGTATCGAGGCGTTGTAAAATAGATTTTCAGCTCTCTCATTCGTACGAATTATGATATTAATTTACATCGTATAAAGTATTGTACATTCGTCGACATTTCCAGTTTTATTATTAAACGTTCAATAGCTTAACACCTCTACAGCGTGGTCAAAAGATTAGCGTAGATTTCTAATAATTTAACCAATACGAAAACAAATATCCTAGTTCAGCAAATTAAAGCGTTCTGTAGAGTGTAAATATCTGTACGACTGACTAATCGTAAGTTCCATCGTTTATAAAAGTGTAATGCGCTGTGGGCCCTCCTTCATAAGGTAACGATGGGCATGCATAAATTATGCAGACTATCACTATGCAAAAGAACACGGAAATAAAATAAATGAACCAAAGTGGCAAACTGGCATACAAATCAATTTATTCACCTGGTTGACTATTATTTTATAATTAATCTAAGCAATGAAAATGCAAAACTGAGAAGGAACATCAATACAGCTATCTTACAATTGAATCCTCATCAAACAATATAACTCATTCTCGACATTCATTTCAACTTTCTCTACCTATCACGTGCATGAAATTCAGTCGATTCGATAACTCTGGCCTGGCAATCGCACTTCCGTGTTTAATTCCTTCAAAGTTTAAAACCATTGCTTGGCGTTTGAATAACAATTAATTATTTTCAATTCAAATACCCATATTACGATTAGATTAAGCTTGAGACAAATCGAGTAAAAACACACAGAAACTTGTTTACTATGCTACATCATACAGTGCAATACATTAGTATGAATATGAATTATAATTAATCAAACATAATTATTTGTGCTTACATTTAATTGTATTTACAGGGTAAGGATTAAGAATGTGATTCTGTACCTAAAAATCAAAACACATTTTTTAAGCAACATAGTTGTATTGCTTTGGATTTTCTTTGTCTCTTGCCATGTAATCCCGATCGATGAGACTCTCGATTCTCTTTTTCAGGTCAGCAGGCTAAAAATCAAAACAATTCATTTTTAAACAATTTTAGTATTGAAGTTTCTTGTCTTCAAAAGCACCGTCATGTTGTAAATGAGCAATAAAGTTTACACCGTATATGGGTTAATCGAATAATCACAAAAAAAAAAACCATAGACGTAGGATGTAAAATATTTATAACTAAGCAAATAATTGACACGTACCGTCACGGGGAACTTCAATTGATTGAATAATTCTGAAACAAGGAGTTGATGAGACAATGTTTTTCTCATCTTCATAATCCGGACAATAGCTGCGTCAATTTGGTACTGCCGGTCCTGGAAAACTCTTTCCTCTGTCGCCTTTTGTTCTTCATTCTTCAAAAAATAAATAAAAATAAGTTATAATAAAGAGTTTTATAGTGCATTCCAGTACGACAATAACCAGTTGCGGTCAGGCTTCTCTGAGTTAACTGTTGTAAACAAACAGATAGTATTTCTTCACAAGAATTCAATTAATTAAAGAAGCCTGACAAAATTATTGACATGAATTACCCATCCATCATCTTTACGATTCAAATATTAGGTTTTAATTCATTGTTATGATAATAAGCTAATTGCGAAATGGTAATGGTGAAGATATGATTACTTCTGAAAAAGTATCCTTACATTTCCTAAAGTAAAATGTTTCTCACAGGAGAATTTGAGAATAATAGGAAATACGAAAAAATTGTTAGAACCGAAAATGCGAAATAAATTCGTTTAACTAGACTGAGAGAAGGAACCGAAGTACAAAAACTGTTCATCTCACAAAATCCAATATTGAGGCACTTCGAAAATTTAAAAAAAAATGTTTCTCTTACCGTCTCCTTCATTTGAATTTGGTTGATTTTTACTCGGAATAATTTATTGGCAAATTCCTTGTTGAATTCAAATCTATCATTATCAGCCACGTCCTTTCCTTTCGGTATTTTCTGTAAAACACGAGCCTTTCCACAAGCTAAGGACTGAAGCGTTCTCTTCAATTCACCGTCCTAAAAAGTTTAGTCGGCACAATGAATGGACTAATTAAAAAAATCCTTCAAATGTTTCAAAAAAAAATAAAAGCACTATTAAACTTACTTCAATATTTGTCCCTGACTTGATTTCTTCGTACGAGAGCTCCTCGGATAGATTGAATAATAAGAGTACTAAGGCTTGAAATAATGAAACTTGAAGCTCTTTTCGTCCCTGCAAATAAACAAACGTGGGTTGTAAAATGTGTGAGATCCCATTGACATTATTTGAGAGCGTAAAGTAAATATGTTCCCGCCGTCCGACTTTCAAGACTTTTAATAAAGCCAGTCCGATTGTCTCCTTGAGTCACCGAAAGGAAAAGAGTTAAAATTCGGACGCTGTTTTCGTAAGGTTTCGCGGTTACAGGGTCACGCAAATTACACGAATTTTGAAAGACTCAAAAAGTACCACCAAAACAGGCAATTGAAGTTCGTCGTAGAAAAATTCCAGGAAGACGGATAAAATATACATCGATAATCAGGTCAACGATTAGAAATTAAATCCCAGAGAAATTCGGTGGTTCAAGTAGAAAATGTGCCCGTGATCCGAATACCTTCAGAAAACTACAAAAATGCGCTGCACTGCACACGTCAAACCAAAATAAGGAAAGTAGAATTTCTCGAATATGACTGAGAAATCCGTTACATTTACTTTACTTGAAATCAGCCGACATATTATACCAGAAAATCAGTTTAGGTTTCAGAAACTACGAGAAGATTTTTTGAAACATTTCCATAAAATGGAAACATTTTTTTAAATTAAAAATGAAAACAGAATTCACTTACTGCGTCAAAATTTGCTCTTAACATGCAATGGCCAAGGGTTGGCTGCCACTGTAATTTTCTTCCACTGTGTTTCCCAAGGTAAAATTTATTAAATATTTCTTGGAACTGGATCATCTCGTGTGGAAGATTGACTTCAACAATTGGATAAGCTGCAACAACGATCGTAAGTTGAAGTAAATGATTAGGCCATTAAAAATTCAATAATTAGCTATGTACGTATATGGGGTTAAAGTCGGATATCTCGTGTATCATTATACTATTGAGGACAAGTATTATGACTTTGAGGTGAAATGGGAACACTATGAAAACTATTTTGAAAAGAAACTAACTTCTTAAAATGCAGTCAACTAGGTACTAATAATATTATTAGAAATATGGAATACGTACCTGGCCAATAGCCCATTGTTAAAATATTTACTGTTAAATCTATACTTGAGTTAAATTGAGACGATTTCAAATTGGAAGTATGCTGAAATTGGTAAACAAAACAAAATAGAAATTATTTTCAGATACAAACGTCAATCATTAAAAACCAAAGCTAATGTCTCACCTGTTTAAAAGCTACATTAACATCCCTGGAGAGTTCCATGTCCTTGAACATGCCTTCTAGTTTTGAAGTAAACGCACCACCACATTCTTGCTTCAATTTGGACAACATACTCTTCTCAGCATCCACACTCGCAGATTTTCCAACCAGAAGTCTTTTTGCTAAATCCTTCTTGTAGAAGGCTTCGAAAACATCCTTCCCGTGAATAAATCGGAAAATCACCATGATTTTGTCCAGAAGTCGTTCCATTTCTTCCTCTGTCGCTTCCTTATTACCAAGTCTTAGTTTAGAGTCAACGAATTTTGCTGAAATCAGAAAAATAATAATAATGAGTACTACATTAATCAAGCCGGACAATGAAAATCTCAATAAATTGGTACGTAACAAATAGAGTATCCTTATTGAAATCGGACAAACGAAAGTAATTAATAAACTATCAAAAAGTAGTGGATGAATCGTTTGGCGGATGAATTATTCTGAAATACTATTAATTCACATACTTCATTCACTTGGAAAGTTTTATAGGTTGGAAATTAATTCAGGTGACATTTTTTGGACAGCAGTCTTACAAGGACGAAATTTTATGATAAGGGTTAAAGAGTTTCAAAAGTATGATGTTCTATTTAGTGTCACGAAAGAATACTGCTAGACAGGGCGAATTGTGAACTCATTCTAATCTCTCGAGATCTACGGTTAATGTTTAGTAATTTCATCAGTACGTAGTTTAATCAACCAACAAATGTTACTCAATCAAATTACAAAACATTACAAATATTTCTAAAATAAATAATAAATAGTATCGCAAACATAAAATATGGTCTTATGAATACAAGGAATATTATTTTGTTCAACAAATAGGGATATGGTTTTAGATCTACGAGTCCGAGTTCGTATAACATACAAACACGACGATTTAGAGATGTAAAAGTTTCTTATTTCGTTTTATCGGTAGGGTCGATGGAGTATTTCGTATATAGCGTGTTACAGTAATTCACGTCAATTTAATGAACCGAACCGAAAACATAAATGATACTGTAACAACATTATCGTCTGAATACTCTATTCAGTACATTAGAACACCCATTTCATCAAAATATAAAAATTTGCATTGTCAGAAATTCGACTCACAATAAACGACATAAAAAATCGGTAATCATTTGGTAAATAAGGATCTACGAAGCACAGTGTAGTCATTTCAATTACTTATTTAATTTAATCAACCAAGTGAAATTACTCAATTAAATTGCAAAAACAAAATTTATAAAGAAAATCAATTAAATAAAAAATATCATTTGAACTACACAGCTTTGTGTTGGAGTTGAAGCGAACGATTCAGAATAATTGAATCGTTAAATCATGCAAAAATTTTGGGCTCAACCGGGATTTGAACCCGGGACCTCCTGCACCCAAAGCAGGAATCATACCCCTAGACCATTGAGCCACTACTGAAGATTGTTATGTTTAAAGTCACCTTCCCTCGGAATAAGAACGGGAAGACGGTGAAAGTTAACCGGTTTGCATACGTACGTGCAGGTGTGCGAGTTCAGCAGGCTTTGATTTCAGCACATAGCACATCTGTCAATGTCAATCATCAATTCTATACATTTATTGTCACGACAGAAATTCACGTTTCATAACCTCAATTCATCATTCATTCCGGCAATCATACTCAGCATCAATAGATGTATTTATGGTCAAATATCGCCGAGAACTTTTCGCAAAGATTAGGATGCTTTTCATTTGGCCTAACAAAGTTATCCCTTCAAGCAGAGAAAAATTTCAATTTCGGACAAACTCTCTAAAACAATCTCATGACATATTTCTCTTAAACTAAAAGCTCTTTTATTAAGCGAATTTTTTATTATCCTGCTTCTCTCTAAGGACGCTTTAAAAATATCTTTGACATTAAAAAACAAAATAAATTCTGTAATTTTTGCAACAAGAAATTGACGAGCAAAATTAATAAACCAATTAGTTGAATTTTGATCGACCCAATCAACGTTGTAGCGATAAAAAATTGAAACTCGGCACAGTTGTTCATGCTACGATTACCAACAAGCCAGACTTTTTTCCAAATTTTATAATTCAAAAGTGAAAGTGAAATATTAACTTAAATTTTAAAAACGTGAATGGGAAGTTTCCAGAGTTTTCATTTCTTTTAGACCCATTTCACAGGGGTTAAAAAAAATCCGAGGACATTGTTTCGGAAAGTACGATGTCCAGGATGATCAATTGTTTCGGAAATCGTCAAAACGAGAAATTGTTTGAACTATTTCCCCCCAAAATAACTCTTTCGAATCAGAAACACCAAATAAGGCTAAATTTTTTCATTCGATAAATTCGCATTATGCCGGATGTAGAGAATCCCCAGACCCAAATAAAATTGACATGACAGTGGTGCAACCGACTGTTCGGAAGGTCACCCACAAGGATTTGGGCAAAAAAGTTAAGAGGAAACCCTCGGCCATGACCTCACACACTTTAACATGGTTAATCGGACGAGAGATAGCGGGACGAGCTACGAAGATCATATGATGGGGTCAAATGTAGAATTTTTCGTGTCCCTAAATGCGTCATCGCTTTATCTGCCGAAATGTAACCTGAATTGTTGATTTTTTTATCCGAACCCCGAACAAATTAATCAAATTAAAGTTTGCCGACAACATAGATCAGGTCGACCCAATCATGGGTCTGAGTGCCGTTGTACTTTTCATATCTCCATAAAGAGTCCCAGTTAACGCAGTTCAGTCTATTACTGATGCGCTAAAGTCATTACTTGAAGAAAATGTCACTTATAATGTACGCAGAGGAGACTCGCAAAGTTTTTATTCACGATAATGATGTGTCCTAACAAGTATCTCAAAAGAACGCATCGTAGACGGCCGAATTGAAAGTTAAAACCTGATAAATTTTACCCCCAAGGGGGGAAGACCTCTGAGAGCCCATGAAAAAAAATTGGGTCGAATTTTTTGGGTTTCGTTTGTTAAAACACAAGTTTAAAGTCAAGACAGTGACGAGTTTGGATAGCGTTTGGAAACTTTTTTTTGAGGAATGATTTGCGGCTTCCCCAGAAAGTTGTAGAAATGTGTACAATTTATGGAAATGGAGTTTACCCCCCGATAGATAGAAGGAAAGAGCATACGTTGAACAAAGAAAATTCTTTGTCACAAATTAAAATTTTGATTGAATAAATAAAGTGTCCTTTAAACCAAAGTCGTAACCCTGTAGTGATTTTGATTAGTTGGAAGTCGAATATTCACTACCCGAAAAGTTGGACAGCAAGTCGCAGGACCCGAGAAGAAAATAAAATAGGACTCAAGTCGCCTCAAAAAGTCCTACTTCGCAAAACAGAAGATGTGTGCTTTTAATTAGTGAACTCGGAGCCAATCCACCCTGTTCGACAGACGCACCAACAAGACAGATAAATACCAAAAGAATTCTGGGTTTTGCCAACTAAAAAGATGCTAACCAAATTAAATTTCACTATAGAACACTTTGAAAACTGTCCTTCTCATGGAATAAAGAATTTGACATCCAATGGATCCATTATATACTACTACGATCTTGTGGATTGATAGACCTCATTCGCATACTTTGTAATTCAGTATTATCAGTATGGACCATTTTCCCGAGTTCTCATTCCATTGAGTTCACAAGAAGAAACATCCAACACATGAGGAAAGTAATAATAATAACGATTAACGAGAATGAGTATGATGTGAAGTGAACATGATTCTAGATTTTGAGAGCTGTAATTAGAAAGCTGAATAGAATTATGCTACTTAATTAAATAAGCCCGTGTAGTTTCAAATCTAAGCCAAATTATCAGTTCCCGGGACGAAGGTAAACCTAACAAAAATACATACAGCGTAGGAAGAATACCTATTTCTGCATGGCGTTTAGTATCTTTCAAAGATACTAAACTAAAATATGTCAAAGATGTTTTAGATTTTAGACTTCCCTCAAAAAACATAAACTTATATGTGATATGGAGATTCGAATGATGAGGTCCAGAAGCGATGTTAAACTGAGGCGAAAAATTATTAACATTAGTTGAAGTACAAAATAAATGTAGAAATAAATATGAAACATGTAATCTCACTTTCGTAAACTTTAAAACCAAACTGCAAAATGGTATTTCGAAACAGAAACATAAAAAAAAAGTGCAGAGAAACGCTAGGCTCGTTGTATTAAGCAATAGAAATTCCATAATATTTCTACCATAAAATAGTCCAGGGGATCATGATCCTCATTTAGATTTGGAGCGCGGGCACTGATATACACAGACTAATTCTACTTTTAGATGTATTGTATTCTATTCAAACTAGTCCAATGACGTTAATCAGTCTTTCTGATCCCTTCAAAAAGCTTACGTACCCAACGTTTCTATTCGAGTTGCAAACACAGTCTTCAACTCGTGGTCTACACAATTATCAGCTTGTGCACAATATTACATTCTTAAATTCTGTAAAAATTGATATAGCTTTGGAGTCCCTGTGCAACGAAATAAACAAAAAACCAAGCTTTCTAACTGTCAAAAATTAAGAGCAATGTCAAATTGGGACTTACCGATGAGTTCAGCCGGTTTGTTTGGTCGCTGATTGATGAAGGACTCAAAAGCTTCCTTCACACTGTTAACGAATTTCTCTGCTTTTCCGAAACAAGTGAGTACAATATTATCCATCTTGTCCTTAAAATCGAGTAAATCTTGAACCATGAATTTATCCTTCTCTGGATCGATCACTATCGTTCGTCCCTTCTTCTGCATAGTGAAAACGAAAATAAATTATTAAACCATTGAGAATTCCTTCAGTGTGATATTTTCCGAGATTTGCGTAACTTTATATTTCGTTGGAAAATTTTAACGTAATTTGAAAACGATTTTGTTCAAAGATTGAGAAGACAAGATGACAGACGATGAGACACAGAAAACCGATACCTAGAACTACAAACTAATTTACACGCGCAAATCCTTAAGAATAAGTTGGCGTCAAGGTAAATACGTTGGCGACTCCCAAGCAGTTTCGGAAATTGTGAAATATTTAAATTATCCGTAATTACCTTAATGAAGGAATTAAAATGAGAACATAAGTCAATGAGTCCGTTCTTGACGCGAATGAAGAGATTATACATGAGGTGGATATCCTCAATACGGTTGTTATCCAGAAGATTTTCTAGTCCTTTGCAAAGAATACTTCCTAAGTGTTCAGAAATTAACTGTCTCTCCACAGTGTGAATAAGAGCCCACTTTGTAGCACTATCCAAATAATGTAGAATACGATCATTTTCTTCTTGAAGTCTCTTTTCAACATGAGCCAGGTACTCGGGTACTTCCATCTCTTGCATCAGTCTTCGTCCTTCTGCTGTGTAGAGGGCATCAGTCGCTTGTAAAAACCTAAATTAAAAATTTATAAAAATTGTTTTGAGTATTTTAAAACACAATGTCTTCAGAGTTCAGACAATACTTAGTTAGATACAGAGGGCAAATATAAGAACGCGTTCAAACATTCTAAGAACTAGAATTGAAAATGAGGTTTGTTCAGAAAAATTATAGTAGTAGCAGAAGTTCAGTAGGAGAGAAATAAAACAAAACGCACTTATTTCCAAGTTTAGCAAAGTTCTTATGTGAGTTTCTTGAATTCAAATTTCATAGCGAAGTCCAAATTCTAGAAAAGGAACATACCTGAGTTCAAAAACATCTTGATAAATCTGTAGATCCGAGAGCATTCGCAGAAGTGACTTGAGAAGAGATCGGTCGACAACGTCTCCTTGTCTCTCATTTTCGACAAGCATAAGCAGACCGTCCACAGTTCTGGTTTGAGCCAGTTGCTGGCCAATCACGTGCTTTCGAAACAAATCTAGTCCCATATCCCTGTGAATAAACAAAAAATAAACATGCTTAAACATTTGAAACTAGGTACGGTCGTTTGCTGCTAAATCCTACGCAGTCTGCATGCCGTCTTGACTAACTTTAGCCTTTATCACAGACCACATTCCTGTTTTGCCAAACCCGGAGTATACAGTGACCACAACAATGTAAACTAATAAAACTGAGTTTTCGGAGTGGGCGTGAAACAATTACTGTATTTCAAAACTTGAATTTGTATCATCTCCACTGAAGTCTTGATGAAGCGAGAGGACAATAATTTTCATACCAATGGCTTACATTCACCAGGGAGGGATCCGAAGTCGAACAAGCAACAAAATAACTTACTCGTTGCATTGAGGGTAAACTTTTTGTGGTTCGTACAAGTTTCTAAGTTTCATTGTGATCGAAAAGGTCAAAACTAAATGAGAAAAGCACTAATGCTGCTCACCATATCGATGGTATTGAAGGTGTATGTAGGACATAACGACGGTCCAAATAGAGAAATATGCTTCTTATCATAATCATTTGGCGACAATGTGACTGCCAACATGCTTCCATCTCTTTTAGAAAAACTTTTCTATCTTGCACTCCTCGAATATAAGGTTCCACAACGTCCTTGACATGTAATTCAATTGTATCTGCGTAAAATAAACACCCAATGTTAGAACAAATGAAATAGATGTGTAAAGTGTATTTGTCAATTTACCCTTAAGATTTTCATAAAGTTGGGGGGCCATTTTATAGCTACACAGGTTCTCCACGGCCTGGTACAATTCCTCGAGGCAATAGTTGATGGGCTTGGAGGTCTGGATAGCAATCACAGATTGTCTTAACTTTTTCCATGTTTCTGTGTGATAGTCCTCGGAAAGTTTGGGTGACTCTGGAAATAAGAAAGTAGATTTTGTAACAAATTATCACTCAACAATTTCCTTTTCCCTGTAATAATAGATTAAATATTTTTTTTTATTGCGGTTTAATTTTTTTTTTCAAGTCTTCGAATCGTTTATATTAAGAGACACACTTTCCACTTAAACCCATGCCATGGTCAACAAAATTCGCATTCACAATCGTGGTTGGTATTATAAAAGTTTTTCAATAGTTAGGTTTAGGTTAACTGAGTTAGCTGCTAACTGGGCACTGGGTTCACCAGTTTTAAGATTTAGATAATAAAAAGTGTTAAGCAACGATATCTGGATCAGGGCTAGCGGACCTGACCTGAACCAGAAATTGTCTTTGCCTTCTCCAAAACCATTAAAATTATGATTATTACAAACTCGTCAAATAAATTGAAAAAGTATATTCGAATTTCAATTCCGAATACCATATGTCAAAAAAAATTGCAATTAAGTCACTGTTAAACTAAAAACTAATTCATGTAAACCAGTTTTAATAACAGAACGGTGTTGGTAATTAAATCACATTCATTTTATAATATGAAACGTTCATCATTGATGTTGGATTTGGTATGCTCATTGATAGCCTTACATTACAGACACAGACACAAAATTATTGTATCGTATTGCACTTGTACATTTCACGTTATAAAATACCATACGCAATTCGCAAATTCGCAACTAACATTAAACCGGCATTCAGTGTCAAATTACATAACAATGGATTTTCCTCCGTTGTCCGTCAAACTTTTGGGGAATTTAAAATTACCAATATGCCAATTAATTACCTCTAAAATTTTTGATGATAAGTTTTTTGGTTGAGTTCATCTTGATCTGTGCATTCGGTGTTTTGTTGACACCATTGAGGGAAGTGTTTGTTGTGAGTAGAGAGAAATTCG
Organism: Protaphorura quadriocellata; assembly: GCA_034698945.1. NCBI lineage: Eukaryota > Metazoa > Arthropoda > Collembola > Poduromorpha > Onychiuridae > Protaphorura > Protaphorura quadriocellata. The sequence goes on from JAQGCA010000577.1 coordinate 24,635, forward strand.
GACGTTTCCCATTCGGACTCTCTTCTCCTTTAGTCGTCATTTTTCAGTAGTCCGGGTTCAAAATGGTCAAGAATAATTCCAGAGCTTTCTGGACCGATAATAATTGAAACTGGACACTTTGTTTTTATGCAGTAGATGAATTGGATTGGAATAATTCCATGGAGTATTTTGAAGGACGTCCGCCAACCCTCCGTTTCATTCCAAACTCAGCCCAGTCTCAGCCAACACGAAGGAGATGCCGCTACACACATGCATTCGAATACCAAGCAAAAATCACAAAATCAAAAATATATCGCGCGCCCCGCGCCGCATCTCGCGAGCAAATTACAACAACAGCAATCCAGCGGATTTCAATTCAATGTTAAGAATTTTCTTTTGCGCTTTTAAGAATTGTCCTAACAATTACATGCTTTTAAAAAGTTATCTATATATCCTGTGTGAGATCACAGAATTCAAATGTCACAGTCAAATCATGGATTACTGTAAATTTAATGACCAGAACCCTGGTTTCTACGTGTAACCTAATGGAGAAAGTGGTGAAAGTTTAGACCTCTGAACCCACTTGATTGAATAGAGCTCCGGGGCTGTAGGCCATTTGCGGTATAGGTAGGTAATGTACTATTTCTGCGAGGAGCAGGGCTGGTAATCGGAATTTTTTTTTCCGATTCCGATTATTTTTTCGATTATTAAAATATTTCGATTCCGATTATTTTAGAATTTCGATTCCAATTTTTGATTCCGATTCCGATTATTTTAGAATTTCGATTCCGATTTTTGATTTCGATTCCGATTATTTTGGAATATGGATTTCGATTCAAATTCCAATTCCGATTATCACAAAAATTTCGATTATTTTCCGATTCCGATTCTAATTCCGATTCCGATTACCACACCTAGCATTCAGAAACGTCGGGTTTGCACTGATTGTGAACGTAAAAACAAAATATTCCCACAATTTTGCCCGATTTGACAACTTTAACTGCAAATTTGCACTATTGGAATCGGAATCACAAAAGCACAAATAAATACACATTTTGATTCTGATTCTAATTACTGTTCTCAATTTCGATTCCGATTATTTCAGAATTCCGATTCCGATTCCGATTCCGATAAGTGTTGTAAATACCCAAAGCACCCGGGTATATACCCCGGAATAAACCCGGGTATATACCCGAGATGCTTATTTTTGCACCCGCCGGGTATAAAAAAAATGTTTTCCGCGCGAAAACGTCGAACCACCACTCCACAATAATAATATGCA
>JAQGCA010000578.1:0-25829 GCA_034698945.1 Protaphorura quadriocellata
CTCAACAACGCCAATCCTATTGTGATATTACTCTGAACTCCACCGGAGAAAGGTACCAACGGAAATACTGAGATGGGGGGTCAATTGGAATTATTTTATTTATTAATTATTGATCTGCGTAAAAATTTCAAAAAGAAACGACAAATGAATTTAAAAATAATTTCTGCACAATGAACTTCGCAGGGAATTACAATATTACAGAAATCGATTAAAATGTAATATACTTAATCAATGCAGATAAAATAAAATAAAATATTAATATGTTGTATATAGATTTATTTATTTCAGTACAATAGTCATTAGTAGTTAAAGTAAAATAAATATTCCTATGCCTAAAATTAAAGTTTTCACCCATTGTGACGTACGACACAACAGTATAAGTTCCCTACCGCCACTATTAGAGCCACCCAGTCACACTGCGTGGAAGTCGTGGCCTGTGACCACCTGCCTAGTGCCTACTCTGACTCTGAATAGAGACAAAAAGACGACCCATTCATAAGCAAAACTAATAATTTATAGGATTAGGAATGTCGGAATTCCTTCGGAAATTGTAAGAAATCGAGATGTCCCATTAAACAATAGTGTTTAAAGGATTTTATTTGGTCACATCAAGATCAGATTTAAGACATTTCAAACTACGAAGGTCCCTTTGTCTTGAGTTCATTAATTAATACTCTCCGTTTCTACAAAGGTGACCGACTTTGACTTACTATCTAATATAATTTTTTTCGAAAGTCAACGCTTCTATGAAATAAGATTCGGAAGATAAGTTCACCACAAAAGAAGTTTTCAATTTAGATAAATTTAATCGGATTATTGTTAATCAAAATCAACAGCTCCAACCGAACCCAGCGTTGTATTTGTATAGCCGATAAAATATGCTATTCTATTCTCCGTTTTATCGTCCAACCACAAACATCCAACGGTGACCAAGAGGAATTTCATTTTACTACACACTACCATCGCAAGTTATCGGGTTTTCCCGAGATAAATTCAGCTCAAGTTAAAAAATTCCATGGATTTAATAAATTATAAAAATCTGGCTCAACTTAGACTGCTGTAGTGATGGACGGTTAAAAAGTAACCAGTTGCGTCTGGGATTCACTCGATTTCTCCGACTTTTATTTTTTGTTGGAAAAACCAGTGTTTCCCATTACTTTAGCCGGTCACAATACAATTATTTTCAAGACGGGCCACTTCTCTATTATTAAGCTTGAAGTCAGGTATCCCCTCAGCTTTGTATAAAACGGACATGTCCGACCGAATTTCCATCATCAGTTCAAGCACGATAGTTGTCTTTAAAGTAATCCACAGTAAACTTGTTCACATTTATCGTATTACGAGTAAACAATTGTCTGAGTTCTTTGAATTTAAATATTTCAAATTTTTGTCGAATCAAAAATGAATACCATTCAAGTTATCAGTCTTCTTGCCATTATGTCATTGACCATTTCTTACTGCTTGGCTGCTGCAATTCTAGGTTTGTGTCATTTACTTTTCGTTTGAAAAATGTAATATTAACATTTTTATTTTTTTAAATTGGTTTTCTCGTTAAGTTAGCTCGGTTCCAATTTTTACTACCTTATAATTTTCTTGATTTCAGATTCAGCTGCCTTTGAACATCAGTCCACAGAAGTTAAACACGGAGCTAAATTCGTAAAATCAACCCGAAGTGGACGACAATATTATCCTGGTGGCGGTTATGGCGGAGCTAACGCTAATGCCTTTGCTTCTGCCAACACTGGAAGTATGGGATACAGTCCTTATGGAGGTGGCGGTTATGGCGGAGCTAATGCCAACGCTTTTGCTTCTGCATCAGCTAATGCTAATGGTGGTGGATACGGCGGATATTACGGAAAATAGAAGCAAAATTATGTAACTGATATTTCTTGGAAATTCACTAATTTTACGGATTGGAGTGACCGAGTATTCTTATTTTTTTAAATCTTGCTTAATCTCATTAATCTCAGCCGTTTTTTACGATTAAATAACGATGCAGTGTACATTATGTATTGAGTTTTATGGTTAAAATTTGGATTGCTAACTATTCACTCTGTATCAGTACCGACTACTTAATTTGATTGTAAAACTAATGCATTTAAACATTTTGAATGAATTTTGTAACGTTTAAACTGGATATGACTTGGACAATTGTGTCCGTCAGATGTGCATTCATGTTGTTCTGAGAGTAATATGTAATAAATTATATTGGTGCTATTGACAAACTGGTTCCATTCTTGCAAAAGGAAAAATGATTAGTTTTAAGGCTTAGTACGTATGATTGTACCACACGGACAAATTATTTGCTATAAATTATTATAAGCTAATTTATTTGACGTATCACACATGAATTGAAATTTAACGGGCCGATTGGACACCTTTTATGGTAACCATTGTATCAAAAAATGAATTTGCTCCATGGATAAATTCTCAAAGGACTCAATAAAACTTTGCTGCTATTACTACTACTCGTTATGATCCTGAGAGACTCTGAAGGTCGTAATTAATATTTTAATAAATAATCTGAAACGGATAGATCAAGACTGAATTTCAAGATTTTAAACTAGAACGTCCCTCTTCGTTATCTCAGACAGCAATAAACCAATCCATCTAATTAAATGTTCCACGACAGTTTATCGTTCTATGAAATACGATTCGGAAGATAAGTCCGCAAAGTTTTAGTAAGTTATGCATCGGGTCTGGGATGTTGGAAGCATTTTTGGAAACTCTCTGGAATTTAGACGTTCCATTCAACGATGGTGTTTAAACTATTATGTCTGGTCAAAATAATGTTTCTACTACGAAATAAGAATCGGAAGATAAGTTCACACAAAGAAGTTTTCAAATATACGATACATATATCTAATTGGGGTAATCTCTATCAATATTAACAGCCCCTATCCAGCTGATCCCGGAGATTGCAAAAATATGGAGATTTACATTTTCCAAAATTTTGTGCAGATAAAATAAGCCATTCTGCAGTTTCGTCAATTAAATTCCCATCACGTGCTCAGAAATATTAAACTTTGTGTTGATTAAATTCAGTTTACTCCAAAATTCGTGCTCAGTACCACAGCCCAGATCGGACTTTGTTGAATCATTGGCTCCAATTAATTACATTTGTGAGTTAAATAGAACATTACAAAATATTTACTCGATTTATTAATTTATTATTTTGTATTCATTTATTCAGTGACAACATCCCAGGTCATTACGTTGATTTATCAAATAGAACTTTGTGGTTTTAATTTGAATTTGTTTTTGAAAACAAAACCTTTGGCAAAAATAAGAACGTTGAATTGAACTAATTATCCGAAATTAAATATATTGTGACTATTAGTTTGCGTTTGTCTTTATCTGTTTACTACATTTATGAAAACAAGTTTTGCGAGTTTTGCACTCCAGCATTCGCGTAAGATGTTCGTACTTTGAAGAAAATGTTAAATGAAATATATTTCGGATAGTCTGGTTTTGGGTAATTTTACAAAATGTTTCAAACTTGAAAGTAGTACGATAGTGGATGGCGGTTAAGGGTATGTATCAAATATAAATACTTCGCTTCATCAGCAGCCATTGATCAACAGAATTTCTTGGCCTATTAAATAATTTTATGTAAGCGAGTGACCGAGTATTTTTCAGAAAATCGGGTACGAACATTTTCTTCGCGGTTGAAAGTCCTGTGTAATTTTTATTCATTTGACACGATATGAAAATATAAGAATAGGTCAATACCCACAAGACGTTTTGGATGGGCATCGTTTACATTTATGTCAATTTAACATTCATATGACGAAGAGGAGTTAGATGTCTATATCGTAATTCAAATGGAGAATTATGTTAAAAAGAGCTGTGTTTAAAAATCCGATAAATTGGAACATTGATATTGTGATGAATACTAAAGTGTGGGCGACCTGTGACCTAGAACTTATAATGGCCCACTCGATAGAAAATCCTAGATCCGCCCTGGTCGTACCGGTACACTTCAGGTAGATTTTGACCCTACCTAGTACGCCTTAGTACTGGCGGCAAATTGGCAATTTAAGATGAAATGTGTCCATAACTATGTATATGTAGATGTCTTGAAGTACTGATAATAAAGTTACATTAGTTAACCACCCCCACCAATGATACGGAAAGCAAAAGTAAACAGTCAACAATAGAAATGTGATTTTTGTATTTTGTATTTGTCCCAAAACTATTGACGTCGAAGAGTTCGGGCTGGGAGTCTGGGATGTGTGGACCCATTCTTCTGCACTTCTCAAGGGTCACTTCAATTTAAGTGTAGTGTGGTGCAGTTTATTTAATTCCGTAAAATGGGATAATATACTAACTCATTCCCTCTTGACTTCTTCTCCGACGGGTTTCCTTGTCAATCTCAATATGCACTCATGTCGCACTACCTATAAATTTTAAATTTTACTCAAATTCGAGATTTTATTTCCTTCACGCTTATTTTGGGGAAACCAAGTAAGGTGGGCGCGTTGAACAAGTTAGTGCTTTATAGGTCAGGGTTACAGAATTGTGATATCAAATATTATGTTCAAACCGTTTTATTGTGAGCAACAAAGTTACCAACTCGACAATTCCACAAAATTAGCACAAACACTTTTATTTAATAACGTTTAGTTGTAATTCGTCTGCTTAAATTGAATCATGCGATTCGAAGGATCCAGATGAAACTTGCCACAAATGTATATCGCACGAATGCTTGAAACCCTCAAGTCGGAGAGCCCAATTCCAATTGCCAACGAACCACCCTGTAGTCGAGTAGGAAGATGACAAAATGGCGAATTACAAAATCATTTATTCGGAAATCCTTTTCAATTCAATCTCGATGAATGACAAAGCCTTTGATTCAATACGAACACACACAAAGACTAAAATTGTTGTTCCCTTTCTACCAGTTTTTCATCCCCCTCCATTTCGAGTGAGTGAGTCAATTTTCGTCATTTCCATCGTCAGTTACCCCGAAGGGGTGGCTGTCGTGGTTCACTTTGTTCACATCCCCGTTTTAATAATTCGACCGTCACGTACGTTGTATGTATGAAGCAGTACTTCAACCAAGTACTCTTTTGTGACCATTCAGGGCGGCCATTATGCATTTTAGGATTTAGAAGGACTAAATCGTCTCGTTGACTCCATTTTTCATTAATTTGTCAAATTCATGAGGTGGAAGTTTTGACTTGATAAAATCACAAGGGGAAGCGGAAAAGAACTCGACGGGTCTTATCATCGAATACCACACAATCGGAGTTTTTGTAATGTGTCCCAGATATTTACTTTATCATGTTGCTGAGGTTAAAATAGTCACCCTTAAGCGACGATTGCATATCGATGCTCATTACCCCCAAATCTTCTGCAATATATGAGAATTGTAGGTCATCATGCGCCGGGTACTAATTTGAAGATCCAGATGCAGGTATTGAGTCTAAGAATGGCAGGACTTAATGCAAAAGACTTGCAGGGTCACATGTCATGTGGAATCGCCACATTACGACAATGTGTAGAACAAAACCTGATGGAGACTCGGTCGGGTTCCTCAATAGATCTAATCATTCATACAGTAAATAATATGACTGTATTCAGACTCAAGTATTTTAGTTCATAGAAGCAAGAAAATGATTTTGGAATCACAAATCTTCTTTCAAAATAAGCCTTTCAAATTCCTATCACTCTGAAGTTTTTATAAGTAGTCCTTCTGATAAAGACATGGACAACATACATAGTTGGAAATAAAGTAGGTGTAGTGAATTGTTGACAAGAAAAGGATGAGGTTGGACAGGTGACACGTCAAAACTTAATCCGTATCTCAATCTGTCTCCAAAGTCCAAACAGACAAAATATAATAGAAGAAAAAGGGGTGATGAGGCATAATAATGATGATGGGGGTAGTACTTTCCGTCAACAAAGGAACAAAACAAAGAATGAAAATGGTGTGAAGGCTTAGACCATAAGCTTGTACATAAAATAAAAATTATGATGAGTCATCCTGTCGCACAAAATTGTCTTTGTTCTTCTCATTGTCAATTCAAAGTGTATGTACATATGTCATGTCGTGTCCACGCCTTCCTAGTTGACAAAAACTCCGTATTGTCACACTGACTAGTACGACCACCACTACTGTGACAGTACATGATTAAATGTAAATCTAATAATTTGATCTTAATTGCGTGCTGGTTTCATTTTTTAAATGTAAGTGTAATTTTTATTTTATTCTATTCACGCAATCACTATAATCAGCACCTATCATGTCTCTGACTAATACTTTTTAGTCTGTCAAGGAACAACAGTTTTCTAGTATTACAACCGGATTGCATCTCTTCTAAACATTCGTTTGAACGAATGTCTGCCAGAGATATCGAATCCCCATGCGAGGCATGTTAGACTAAACATGGGGAATCGTGATGAGATCGGAACACACCAAGAAGGAATGAGTTTTTTTTTTTGAAAAAGCACGCTTAATAGTTACACTTTGTCAGTCCAACAACGATTTAAGTTAAGGGTTCGATCCCATGCGTGGAAAGTGTGTAGTGGTTGCTGCATAGAAGTGTTTCTCAATTGGATATGCATACTACTACTAGGACACTTTCCATGTCCCGAATGATCTCCAGAACAAATATGCTGCTGTTTGGTCATGTTACTTGGGAAATGTCAATTAATGAAGGTTTTTTTTAACAGTTGTACTTTTTTACATGATTTTTTTATACAACTGCTAAAACATGTCGCTCTGAACATTTGATAACGAAACAATATACAACGCCAATACTACTAAAGTTGCGAATGAGTTAAATAGTATATTATGTTTTTACTTGAATGGGTCGTGAGATAAATTAAGTTTCCGGATCACCAATTTTTCAATTAATCGTAAAGCGTTCCTTACAAGCCCTGACTTTGGACTTCGGTGTCGGGCGGAGCATTTGCTTTGAAATGAACTTTATATTTTTAGAAATCAGTTGAAATACCTAGAAGCCCGTACAGGTTCTAACAGTCTCTTTGCTTCGTTGGGAGTTCGATTCCTTCGCAGACATGTCATGAGTCGATTCCTTATTTACTTTCCTTCACTGAAGACTTTCCTGTGGGACGACCTCCTACGACATATGCACTTTGCCTTCGGTACGGCAATTAAAATGAATGAACTATAGTATATTTTCTCTTTCGGAAAGGATTTATGCATAACCAAGAGTTTGGAAAATTGAATTTATTAAACCAAACTATGTGTGACAGTTGACGTGTGACCGCCCTCTTATAGTGTAGTTTCAACTTGAAAAGTACAAGTAGACACATTTCCAACACATTTTATTTGCATTTACATTCATTATTAAAGATCCAAGTAAGGTAAAAAAACACTTTAATATCCCTTATCAGACTACTTCATCAACACTCATCAAGGTGTGAACTTATCTACATAAACTGGCATCGTTAACAAGGTAATGAACAAGAACAAGCACATGTTGCCTCTGAAGAAAAGAAGAAGCACTTAGGACCGACAGTGGTGAAATCGATTTGAAACTTCAGAACCACTCTCATTTGCTAATTCGAATTTAATCTTATTTCACAAGGAAGGCGATATTTGATTGAGCTAAATCTACACGGATCCAAGTGAACAGAAAACTGAGCCGTTGAAAGACTAAATTTTAAATACGATGAGAAAAATGGTTGGAAAGGCTGGATTGTCGTATTTAAATCGATACTCCACTCCAAAATTTAAAATCTGTGAAATTAAAATTGGACACAATGATTCGTTCAGAGAGGAACGCATACCTGATCTGATAATAGGACCGCATTCAATCAGATAGTTCATATATGTAATTGATTCTTCAAATAGATATAGCTAGAGGCAGCTTGTTTCATAAAAGCTTATGTTTCTCAAGGTTGTCAGATAAGTCCAATCAGATCGGTGATTGTCTGTTCCGGTCGAACCGTCCAAAGAAGCAAATCTGACAAAACCTTTGTAATAAATAAACACTCGCCAAGCCGAATCGGATATTTGAAAGATTGGATACTTTTATTAAAAATTTAAAGTTTCCTCTGGCCGACCTAAAGAAGTACAAAATAATTCGTTTTGGTAGTTTCTTCGCCTCATTTCATACACTAAGTTATGCGCTTAATAAGCCCTGAATATGTTTGTAATTTGAGTGTAACCCATTGTTAGTCGTAAGTAAAGTGACAACCCGAGCGAGCTCTAATTTTCAAAGCACGCAAGCTGTACTCAAATCCAAAATGTCTTGACAAAGCAGTTAGCTTCTAAGAAGGTGGGTCTAAACCTCCCTGGTGCTAGAAAAATTTGTTATTTTTCTGGTTGGTGGCACATTAGTAGCACAGGAAGGATGGGGATTTGCCACCAAGTTTGTTGACCCGTGGCGGACATACAAGCACACACACACAAATTGTGTGTGTGTCACGCGTTTTATTGTAGACAAAATATTGACTCGGACGCCAACTTTTATTTTCTTTCACTTCAGTACAGGTCAAATTAAAAAATTAAAATTTTATTAATTGAATTTAATCTGCACCGGAATAAAAAGAAATAAAAATTGGCATCAAGACAGGGAATCCCTACTACAGAAACCGCATTAATTTGGCATTTGAATTTGTTGCTAGAGCATCCAGCGGCCAGCGCTAGGTGATCGAATTTGGAATTTAGGGGCACTTCCGATTTGTTGATAGGTTTAGACCCACCTTACTAGGATTTGTTGACCCATCTTGCTCAAATCCATGTACTGATTCATTCGTGATAATGTGTGGGCGTATCTTTCTCGGGCTTTGAAAGAAGACACTTTTTATTTATCACACTGTATTATCCATCAAGTACTCACGTCCTTGTTGCCTTCAAAATAGATTTGGACACATGAACCCACCTACTTTTATTCGTTCGTGGTTGACGGGAATAATGAAATTATACCCGCGCGTGAACAAGGTACAGAATTCTCACCTCACTAATTCCAGAAAGGAAATAAACCACAGAGAGAAAATCTGGACTTGGCGTGTATTGAAGTTTTTGAATGGTTGTTTGTCCAAGACGTGGATTACTTTCCTTTACTGGGTAATTAGAAATACGAGTGTTATTTCTTGGGTTCAGTGGTTTTCTACCTTTTCATTTTAGAATCTCGTGTAAACAAGTAAAAAGACCGAGGTAATTTTAACCGGGTCGGATCAGATTGCGGATTTCAGTATTCACTCTTGAAGCAAATGTTATGCTTTCTAATTTCCGTTTTCTTTAAGAATGTAGAGATGAACTCATTGAATTTCAAACACACATTCCATTTCCATGCTCCTTCTCAATAGAACTCCGTCTTTTTGATTTGAATAAAGAGAGAATTCCACTACAGAATTTTTGAATTTCTAGTCAGTCCGTTGTAGCATGACACCTTACGTTGTGTTGGGAGTTCGACTCCTCACGCAGAAAATGTTTGGTGAGAGTTTCACGGACTGTCTTCAATGGAATACTAACCCGCTACAAGGCTACTTTCTCTGGGGTAAATGGAATGACAACCCATTTGATACAAGAATTCTCCAAATATCAAAAATAGTTTGTCGGGATCATATAGAGAGAACAAGGACAGTCTAATAAATTTGAATCAATCAATCAATCAATCAGTCAACTAAATGAACGTCAGTCAACTAAATGAAATAAATGGCTAATTAATTTGAAAATTTATAAGATGACGTTTGACTTGACATAAGCCTGGAGACTTCGGACAATTCTGAAGGACCCTTCAAATTCATAAGTCCGATGAAGCCATCCTGTCACAATAATGCTGTACTAATCAGCTTGGAGTGACAACTTGGAAAAATGCAATGTACTAAATAAAGATAGTCAGTCATGACTGCGCTTTTTGAAAGATGTATTATTGAATGGTCTAGTACCATTATTCTTGACAAAACCTGTTGCGTTGACAAATTATAGTATTTAGATAATAATAGATAGGGGGAAAGGATTGAGAGTATTTTGAGTGTACGGATTTATTTATTCTTCAGGTGACACTTGGGAATAATGTCTAACTTGTCAAGAGATTCAACCATTTGTGTGTGTAATTCTTCCTATACATAGAATTACATGATGAGGGGAGAAGTGGGTTAATTCTAAATTTTTGAAGAAGTAGAGAAGACAGGAAATACACACACTCGATTTATGACGACAGAATCAGTTGCCCTCAGCGTAGGGAATTTTCTCTTCGAATAAATCCGAATCTCGTGAATCAAGGTGAACTGTCCAAAATATGTTCTGACTCTGTATTCGAACTATAAACTCAACTATTTAATATTCTGTATTTTTAACTATACAAATACTCTAAATTTAATTTTTCATTTCATATTGAATTCACGGGATCGATTTTTCGTATTGTTATGAATTGTAGAAGCAAGAAGAGTTAAGAAATGATTTTTCATGAAACAAAACAAAATGCGAACATTAATTGGCATTAGACTGGAAGCCTTACCTTTGGCATACGATTAACCCAACACCGAGTAAAGTCTCAGAGAATCCAGTAATTTTACATAACAGAACTTGACTTGCATTTCAAAACTCGACCAATTTTATGGAAATTTTTGAATAATGGCTGAAACGCAACATGCAATTGAATTTAGGAACTAATGTTCCCCTCGTCTGTATCAAATGGGTGAATAGTATATGATGATAACATGCACCATTTTAGCACATTTTTGAAAGGGTGAAAATTTATAGAGTTATGGTAGTTTGAAAATCTTTTGTCATGAGAATGACAACTCCCCAGCAGGGAATAAAATGGGTTGGCGAAGTGGGGGTTAGAGAATATAGAGCATTTTACGTAAAAAGAAATCCTGGCACTTTTCGGTTTATTTTACAAAGCTTACTTCTTGTTTCAATTTTGTGCACTTACCGGGTTGATGCATCTAATGGAATACGTTGCAGTGTATGAATAATTTAAGACCCAATATTGATAAAGCAAATCACAGACGGTAGTTGGACCAGTTTATGGTTGGGATACCTTAACTGTATTTTAAAGAACGGCTGGAGGATATTCTTTCACATTTCTGCGTTTCCATACAAAATAATTTATTCAAGTACACCAACAATTTTATGAATGTGCTCAACCACTCGAAAGTCCGGACTACAACCCACTATAAATATTTTCCAGCTTTAGCCAGAAAGGTAATCCTCGATATAATTTTTTTGGAGAATGAAATTTTATATGCTCTTGTAGTATTCTGAAAACGTCAATTTAATCCAGAAGACTTCATTTATGAACACGCACGGGTCGGGTTTCAACACAGAATTAGACTTATTTTTATTTTCATTCTCAGATTAGGAAACATTTGTTTGGCGTGAGCACTCATCGTCATTCATAATCCTTTGGATCTATTTTGATGCCTAAATCCTATCCTTTCATTTAGGCTTGACAAGAATGCGGGCGGTAAATCCCGTCAAAAACTGATAGGATCCTGAATGACGTTGCTTATTTTCAGGAAGTGTACGGTTTGCGCATAGTCTGAATTTTTCATTCTTTCTATTTTATTTTACATTAATTCATTCGATGTGTTTTACAAAAGGACCTCATTATGACGTTCCGTTCTTTTAATATACTCTATAACGAACATAAGAAGTACACATTATTTTATTTACCATTCGGTCCATGAATTTTTGACTTCGACTTTGTTGTCAAACCTACAGTAGGCTGTTATCATAACTGAGACCTGCTGCAGCAATAGTATTTTGGCAGTCTTTCTTAGCGTTACAATTCTCCGTAAACTATACGACGTCCGTCTTAAGTCTCCCCTACTCAAATTCTCATTGCCGTTTTGACAACAGTTGTAACAAAGTTACTCTTCCAGAATTGATTGCCAGAAATTAATAGAAATCAAAACTGGGTTTGAGAGCTTATTCTAATGCAAGTCTTGTATTGATCTAAACATTCATTTATGTTCGAGTTTTCTTTAAAAAACGTCTTCTAATTTAAAAAGTAGTTAGAATATAAGTTGACTCAAACATTGTCATTCATGGCGTACTGTGATTCTGGAGTCGACTTTCCAGGACTAGTGAAAACTTTGGACGGTACCTATTGAAAAGTGGAACTGATGGTGAACCCCATTTTTAAATGTTTATGGATTTCATGTGTCAGAAACAATAGAGTCCTAGAAGAACCGATCCCTAATTTTGAAAAGTTTGGTTTGATCGAGAAGTTCGGATCGGAACCGAATATTTCGATCCCAAAAGTATGGACCAACATTAACTACCATTTCAGTTCCTGTACAGAAATTGTAGTTCCGCAAGACATTGCTCTTGTAAACACGATTTTATTCGTGATGGCCGTACTGGGCTGAATTTTCACATGCTTTTACTGGTTTCGGGGTCTTTGAAATCAACAGCAAATTACATGGTATTTATTATGTCTCGGAATGTTTTAAAATTGACGCGTGCAATTAAAGTACTTAGTAAAGATTCCTTTCAAATTCAAAATTTCAAAACGAAAATCATAACAGAAGGTTCTATTTTTTTATTGATTTTTTATTGATTTTTTATTGATTTTTTATTGAGAATTAAAATTTCTTTTTGAAATTTCGATTTTTCTTTGGAAATTTGATTTTTTCCGGAATTTTTACTGATTTAATGCACTGAAGTCAATACATATTTAATTGAAGTTTAGACGGGTCAATTTTTAAACAGTCCGACGATGAGAGACAAAAAGACTCGCTGTACTGCTAACTTGGTCTTTCATAACTAGATGTAGATAAACCAAGATTGATTTCAAAATCACCTGGAATTCCTCCCGCCCAAGAAGGGCAGACCCCTGAAACAAAAACTAAGAGTCGAACTTCGATCCGTTCGTGTACAGTTCTAGTGACCTCCTTCTAACTAATGAACCGGAAATACGGCGCCTTCTGATAGCTCCGTCCAAACTCTGACGTCAATTTTTTTTTAAATTCTTTTCATAATTCCAGAAACACTGTAAAAGTTTCCATTCGGTCATGGATGTCTCTATTAATTATTAATAAATTGTGTTTAAATATCTCAATACAAGAAAATTCGAATAGACTTGACCAGGAGGGTGGAAGAATTTTACTCTCTCGGAATCATTTACTCAGGTTTTATATTAATTATAAATATATACATTCACATTGAAATTTCGTAGATCATTCGACAGTGACAATTTTATACAAGCCGGTCAAACGAAAACACCAAAGTTCATGGACAATACGATATACGATATAATACGACGATACAAGATATTTTTCAGCTACGGATTTTGGCGTGTCTTAAGAGCCTTACAGCTTCAATAATTAATTTGATCTGCTTTTCATGAAGTGTCATTAACGAACTCTACTGGCTATTTTAAAGGAAAACTAAATTAAAAACTGCTTAGTTATAGTGTAAATTCTTTAAATATACGAGAAAAATCTAGACTACTTGCAACTGATATAAATTATCCTACAAATATATCTCTACCAAAGAAGTGTGCATCCATTTATAATATACCTCAGAAAATTCTTCCTGTACCAAGGTCGCCTAAGTCTAAATTATGCGCATAGCTCAAAGTAACTTAATATTTTATTGGTTTTAAAAATAGAGATTACTACGTGCTTTACTATTCGATTTTGTTTTCATTAAGTGGCGATTACAAGGGCAGCTCACGGCCTGCAATTCTTATACAATTAATACCGGAATTTGCAGCAGCAATCACACAAGGGAACAAATACCTGCTACAACTTCTGCCAGGGAATTTTAACACTGTTGGCATGATACCTGTAGTTATTTCTGCAAATTACAATGGGGAACTAATTTGCAGCGATTTGCAGGATCCATTGCAGACGATTTGGAGTCACTTGCCGTCATGTGGAATTGCTTCTTTATTTCAAGTCGTCTCAGTATTTTCAAATGGCCCTTTGGAGACTAGCCTAATCAGCATAGTTTAGATAAAATGCGTGGCAATACCTTACTGTCGCCTTACGAGACTTCCTCCTAATAAACATATAAACAAGTCTCCTCAGTGCCTGCAGCTGCACGGTAAACTTTCGCCGTCGGATTGGACCCTTTATTAACGTGTCTTTACTGCTGCATATTTAACGTAACAGTCCGTCATGACTATTTTGTAATGCAGTTGGGAGAAGACAGAGGAGTTGGAATGAAAATCCCTCATCAGGGGAAAAAAAGTGAAAATGCAAATTTGCCAAGTTCGACATCGACATACGAAATATTCAAATCTGTGAAGTTCGTGGTTGCCAACTTCATCGATTTTTATTTTTATTTGCCAACTTGGAATTTACCAATCTCACTCAACACCCAACTAATGTATGAATGAAATAAAAGTGTCAACAATTAGTGAGACGAGTGGGACTACGTGTAGCAGAGCTCAATAGTTACGCTTATGTTAACAGTTCTATCCCTTCGGTCGAATGTATGTCCGATGTATGTATGGTGTTATTAGTAATTAGCCCGACCTATGGCCCGGTCAGGAAGGATCCATATAACGGAGGGGCGAGTATTCGCCCCTGTAATACTTCCAAGAGAAGCAACTCTTCAAATTTCATTATTTCCTCTTCTTCGGACAGATTCTAATACTCAATTGCCATTTTCTATGAGCTTATCCATGTAAAAATATCGAAATCCCCCATCAGGGGAGGGGAGGGGACTTTTTTTATTATCAAAATTTGAAACCCCGAAAAATTATCTGCACTTTGACAATGGTTTCATCAAACTGTGCCCAGTAGTTTTATGACAAATGAGTGTTTAAAAGTCATGTCGTCATCCCCCATAAGGCGACTAATTTTTAAATTTTTTGATTGTCTCATTTTGTTCCATGGGGAATTCTTCACATTTCATACACTGGTCTTAATGAGGTCCGACCAATAGTTTCCTCGCCAAGTGAGTACAAACCTGACGCTTTTCAGTTTTTAATGCAATAGGATGCATCCAGAAGAATTCTGAATCCATTGACGCCGGAATTATTAAAATCTGTTGAGTAGTTTCCTCAAAAAAAGCGTGAGAACAGTCAGACAAACAAATAGACGACAAGTACTGTTTTGTATGTATGCATGATAAACGTTCAAAAGGTCTGGCCAGATATTCACGAGGACTTACGTAACCAACGGAAATTTTCTTAAAGCCATGCGTCGTCGTCCAGATCTGATATCATACAATACATGGATGAAACCTATTTACTTTTTTGTATAATTGAATACAACAAATATTTCATATTCGGTGGAGAGTCGTGTTTACGGTCCTAAACAATTTATAGCAGATCCAATCACGAATTACGAATTCACCTCAACACAGATGGAGAGAGAATGCGAAGTCGATTTTAATGTTGCAAAGACTCATTTTCTATAAATAGTGAAGATTCTGTAATGCTGCTTATCTGTAATACCAATAATGCACTGCAAATCGGAGCCTTTGATAATTTTGCAGGATGTATTTTATCTCCTGAAGAAGGGAATGGTTTGTTTCCGAAAGTTTTAGAATGAATACTTGTTCTCAAAATGTTATCCGATTATTCGATTCAAAATATAAGTTTTTCGAGAGTTCAAAACTACTAGTGTAATACAATTACAGAATTCCTTTTTTAGGGATACGTTACGTTCTCAGTATTAAATACATGCTGCCAACTTAGGCGTCGAAAATGCATTGTGATATTAGTTAAAGTAACTAAAAATATTAATAGGTCATGTTTGACAGGTTTTGAGTCGATTTGAGTCTTATATGAAAGGGATTTCCTCGTAAAATTCGGAAGTTCTTCATTTACTCGGGTATTTCATATGTCGTAGTGGGGAGACTCTTCACAGCATGAAAATTTCATCAGGTATGTAAAATACGTATCCAAATTCATATGGACTGTTTTAAAATGATTGAAAATTTTCATCATGGGTTCTGTGTATTCGACAATTTGTATTTTTACTTGAATTTCGCATATAAATTGAGGATAGAAATATCTGACTAGGACGAATTCTACGAACGGTGTATTATTTTATTCCACAGAAATCCTAAATAGAGGAGCGCCAAATAGAACGTCCAATAATCTAATTTTCGAGAGTACTAATTAGTAAT
Source organism: Protaphorura quadriocellata (assembly GCA_034698945.1). Classification (NCBI taxonomy): domain Eukaryota; kingdom Metazoa; phylum Arthropoda; class Collembola; order Poduromorpha; family Onychiuridae; genus Protaphorura; species Protaphorura quadriocellata. The sequence goes on from JAQGCA010000578.1 coordinate 16,019, forward strand.
TGGGATATCCTTGGAATTTGAAGAAAAAGTCTAGGAGCAGTAAGAGACTTAATACGCGCATTAGAAATTCTCCAACGTGTTGACACGTTGAATACGTAATATGTCCCTGCCAAATGCAAATGAGGAATATGACGAAAATTAGGACATCCTCATTTAATAATTTGAGCAAATATTTAAATTATAGGCACACTCTGCTCCAAATGTCAAATCACAGGTTGTTAAAAATTGGTAACAAATTTGGTTATAACGTTATAACCAAATTTACCACCTATTCCTGGCAAAATTCCTCGACACATGATTATTAGATTTTGCTCTGGTTTGGTTTGTCATTCGTGGCGAACTTGTTAGGAGGAACTGGAAGGTGTGAAAAATAAATTGAAGTGGTTGCTTGCTGAGTACGTTGGGTTTAATTTGAGTAAAAAATGAGTGAATGGATAGGAGGGAGTAGATGACAGGTCTATGGCAGATTGATAAGCAGACTCAGGTTTTTTAGCAGAGAGAAAGGATGATTGGGAACCATAGTGGTGTTCAAAATTAGAGGAATCGGATTGGGCCTTCAAAACATCGTCTTTCCAAAGCAGGCGGTCCTCAACTTTCACGCGTCTCCTCCCGGTTCATTCTCCTCTTTGCCCACGAAATCCACAATCGCTATCACAATCACCACTCCAATGTTCTCATCATGAAACAACTTGCTCAGAGGCTTTTTTTGGGGAGGGTTCTGGCAATCTAATTAAAAATAACACACAGCCCTTACTGCAAAATGGCAAAAAGTAGGTCGTTCGATTTGGTTGAATAGTTGCCTTTGACCTCCTGAACAATATTTACAAAGAAAGTGTGACCCTGAAAAGTCGACAGCACGCCGCTGGACCATGGGCCAAATACATCATGATCACATGTGCCACAGATTCCTATGACCTAACAAAGTGCACTTAGCCAGTGTATTTCTAATTAGACTTTTGGGGTCGAACCTTCACAGAAATTGTTTAGGAGGTCAAAAATTTGTCCTAACCTGACTGCCTCATGTTCGCCGTTAGGACTGGGCGGTGCAATCGCCGTATGGTATGACTAAGCATTGTCGATTTTCCTAAGAGCATTGGTACTGGCTTTGATTTAAAGGTAGACGGTATCCCCATTATAGGAAAATACCAAGGGGAAAACCGCGTTTCGAATTGTGTCTCAATAAGCCATGCCTGCCCGAGATATCACACCTCAACATACATGGAGAGGCCAGAATTGTAGGGCAACTTGCATCAACATTATAGATTTGTATCAGTACTCTCTGATTACGATATTTGATTTGATATAATTGATCATAGTTTGATCTGAAATATTCATATAGTATATTATATTATATTATTATATTATATATTCATATAGTAGTTGTTTCGTACCTGATCTGACGATTACAGTCTACAGACTTTGCTTTATTTTATAGTAAAATTTCCTAATACTTTTTCGAATTGGAGGTTTTTACCAGTCTAGGGCCAATAACATGTTCTCTAAATCACCGTGATATATTATACGATCGTACTAGATTACGCTTGGATACACTCTAGATCAGTTAACTGGTAGAAACATGTACCGTTGAAAGAATTCCCTTAAGATGATGTAACTTAAACAATTATTATAGTTCATTGTTTCAGACATCTCTTGTTGACTCTTTAAAATTTTCAACTGATTCTGATATTCAATATCTAGGAACTTGACGCAGGATGTTATATAATCTAGACTTCATTCATTAGTCCCATAATTTCTGCAATTTGTGCATTTCATTGGATAACCGAGATTACTAATTTAAAATAAATCAATAAATCAATATTACAAACCCGCCAGCAAGCACACCCCATGAACTTTACAGATTGTGGAAATTGGGCACCATCCGGGTATCTTATTGTACTCTGTACGCCTTAGTGCGTAGGTTTCTCTTTTAGAGCTTTTAACATTAGAGCAGACATTCACTCTGACTGGAACTCTTCGTTGGATATTGCTATTGCAGGTGTAATTCTAGAGCTATATTAATTTGATACAAAGGTTTGGCCTTTCCTTCTCACTAAGAATTAATATTTCGGTGCTGTAATTCATAAGACCCGATAAAATTAAAAGGGCTCGTCATTCGCCATAAATAATTTATTCTGCTTATTAATTCTATTTTTGCGATATTCTTCTTCATATTTTTCGATGTATGTCATATTTCGGGTAAATCATTTAGCGTATGTACATTAATTTTTATAAGCATGGTCGTGTAATGGAGTATCATTTATCTAGATATACATTTTATAAAGATTTCATATAGATTCCGGCTGAATATTACTGTTACACGACGACCAGAAATGTAAATTAAGATCTAATTAATAAAATACGAAAAAATAGTTATCCCTCTCTTCGCCGTTTATATTTCGTACAATGACTCAAATGTAAAATCTTACCCATTATTTCATCTCATGGCTCATTTGTAAAATTAAATTAGGGCATTCTGTGTCGTTCCTGCCCACACGTACGTGTGTTGGCAATTATTTTATTTCCAACTGAACAATTTAACCCGGGTTAACTTAGTAAACCAACGCCATTCACTTCAAATTTTCTTACTTCTGATGGCAAGCGAAATAGACCAGATCAATCTCGAATTTGAACCAAAAATGTTTGTGGAAAAAGAAATAAAAAATAACACAAGTTGCCATTAAGGGTGATTCCGTAGTTCTCGTAGAGAATTGGTTTCAATTCGGCAGACCTGGAAAGGTACCCCAAACAGTAGGGAAACATATTTAAAGAAACCTGCGATTGAGACATCGCAACCTGACTACAGTGAAGCGGTAAGGGCTACCAGCACTACTTGCTACAACGGATTGACTAGGTGTGTGACATGACCCCTTCGTTGATTTTATTGAAACAACCACACCTTGAATGCTGAACGATTTGAAGACTCCTTAGAGGCATTTAATATGAAGAACGAAAGTGAAAAGTAATGTAGAAAAAATCTATCAAAGAACAATAAGTTTTTTGATGCACGACGGGAGACCAAACCTGTCAATATTATCTCTTGTAGAGGTGCAAATGAACTCGGGTCTCTTTGATGGATATCTTTGTACATTTTTTAACACACTGAGGGGTGTCAGTCGTCGATCCTAAGACGAATGACTTAATCGTGCACAACAAGATTGACGGAGGCATTGAGTTATATTTGTAGGCAAAAAATCCAAGCATTGAAAGCTCTCATATTCCTTAATTAGCTTTAGTTTCTCCACTAATTGGTTTAAGGCCATAACACACTGCTCCGTAACTCTCGTTCGACATAACATGTCAATCTTATTCAACAAATAATTACTTCAGTGTCCATTGAGTTGGTTTTGTCACGGATAAGTGTCATGCCAGTCTAAATTAATTAATGGCTCTGTAAATTTGGTATTCTAATAAAAAGTTTCGACCGAGATCCACTTCCAAATGTTACTGAGAAACCTCTATAATATAATGACATAATGCGGTGTAAAAAACACATTATTTTGAAATTGAAATTACTAAACTGGTCTTGTTTGGGGATCCAAAAATATTTACGGAAGTACATAATGACCATAAAAATAAGACACAGCTTGAGTTAATTAGAAATGCTCACTCATTGTTTGTCTCACATTCCAGACACGTAATAATTGCATTTACACAAACAATCCAATACTAAACTTGAGTGATCATGCACCACAAAGCAAGAATTGTAAGGTCTAATTATTTGCACTCACAATAGACGGCACTGTAGGCATTCAACTCTTAGGTAATTTTGTATGAAATCCCACAGATGCGAATACATATACATTCTCTAGCCGTTTGTTAAAGAACTTTCATGGTATCGTTCGTCGTTAATTTATTCATAATGGATTGATCTCCATAATATACAGGATACGAGCACGTAAAACCTATAAAATTAGGAATTAATTATTTATCCATCTTCAAATTTTTAAGGAGGGCGTTATAACCCAAACTATTAATAAATTCCAATCTCTATCAAACCCGATAATTCGCAGAATTTTACAATCAATGGGACACTAATCCTTTGACATGCGGCAAGAAAATTACTGTCACAAGTCTTTGACCAGAGAGAGCAATCTTTCAAAACAACTGGAAACTGAGAATAATTTCCTAGGAAGATTTGAACAATTTTGTTGGGACGAACATTTTTTTCAGAAAGAGAAATTTGGACGAAATTGATTTTCAAACAAACTTAGAGTTGCGTCAACTGTCTAGTGACATGGCGTCACACTTCCTTAACATGTAACATCAATACTACTTGTAAACATAACATTAGTATTACAACCAAAACAAACATTTCCGCTGAGATTTCCCGTCTGCTTTCCGTTTACTTATTTACTTGCTGGTGTATTGCATTTCAAATTCAGCTTAAGTTAAGAGACCAGAAATGGCTTTAGCTTCAATTTCTTACATAGGCGTACGTATTATTTCAAGTTTCTCAGAAGGTCAAACAAATGAAATGTCTCAGTCTTGGTTTCGTCATAAGAAACACTATTTACATGTAAAAACTGAAGCGCAAACCACTTTTCAATCAAATTAGGTTCAAACTGTCAGGATTATTCTGTCTATGAATATGAAGATTCTACTTGCAAACCCAATTATTTTGGTTTCTAATTAGTAGCTGTTTCTATGCATCAGCACTTTTTTGGAGGTTTCAGTAAAACATGGCTGAGTCGGATCGCTTTAGAATTTTCTAAATGGCGGTGAAAATTTTATCTGTAGAGAATTCGGTCCAAGGCACTTGATGTAACTTTTTCTTTCATTAAGTTTTTGCCTGGTCAGATTAAGAGTAGCAGTAGTAAGATTTTCACCGAATTTCACTTCTGTGCATTATTCCTTGCGAAAAGAATTTGTCACTGCACTATACCAAAAGATTCCGAAAAATGTACATTCGTTTTGATACTTTGAACTTATCGTTTTAAAACAGTTAAAATAATGTTAAGTTCCAAACATACGTTACATTGTATGCCTGACATGAGAATTGTTCCATTCCTTTTCTGTCGGAACCACCACCCGCTGTTAACTATTGATTCGGATTCCACCAAGCCTTTCCAGGGAAATATCTCATCGATCTTCTATGAGAATCGTGCGCGAAAAGAACTCCTCAAGCCTTGATTGAAGATCAATGTGAGAGTTCCGTCGGTGATCAAAGAAAATTCTCAGCGGTAGAATTTAGATTTAATTATATGAGTAATTTCTCATATGGAACTTAGTAACCGGTGTGTGAATGGTCTTGTTAGGCAAGAATTGAATTTCTAAAATACTTGCATATAATTAAAATTCACAGTTGAGTTAAGATCTGGTCAAGCGTATTAGATGTATATTCTCGTAGTGGTTTGCTTTTCATTTGGCCTAGAGAATGTTACCCCAGACCTAGGATGCGGAGAAAAGCCACATGATTGATTCCTTACTACTTACTACAGGCAACGGCACGACTTTCATTATATCATATAATTTGGAATTCGGTGTAGGGAAATCTTCCCCAGTCGAGATGAAAAATATATATCAGAAACAGAATATGGGCAATATTGGTTGCACGACGATGATCCAAATATTGAAAACGAAAGAAGTGATGCATAAATTTTAAACTAGGTTTATTTTCATCCATTTAGCAAGCACTGAAGTAGTAATAATTACAAACTCAGGTTTTCACGTATTTAATTACACGTAATGTTAAGACAAAAATTGGCCAGGTAGGACATTTAATTTCAAACTTTATTTCCTCGTCGGGATTTTTGTAGCTGATGTTCTAAAATTTAAACCATTCCTTGTCTCTAGACCTCAAAAATTGTAGATTCTTTTAAGTTTCGAGAGTCAGTACTTCTTGTGAATGCAAAAATCTAAGAGCTGCACCTCTATCCAAAGCGTCACTTCAATCTAGACCAACGTGTTGGTCTAGCTTCAATAGACGACTGATGGCATATACCGGTTTCGAAGAGATCGGAAGAGATAATATTGGAAATGACACAATACAACGACGTTCTTAAATCGAGAAAGTAGAGAAACATTTTACAATAACTTAAAGGTGTTGTGCTTAGATTTAATTATCATAATTAGTATGATCTTTCGCTAGAATAAAAAGAGGATAAAACGGCAAATACATAAGATTGTATCGTGCAATGGCCGGATATAAACGTAGGCAAGTCTTTCATACGCCAGTACTTCGTAGCATATGGTACAATACAAACCGTGTTAAGGGTTCGATCCCTTGTGCTGATAATATATGCTGATCGAAATCACTTTCATACGTCAAATCCAGGTTAAGCCGTAGATCAATGATTTACAAATAAAATTGCAAAACTCTCGAGAAAGAAGTTATCGAATTACAGTAAGAAATAGAATTTGCACCACCCTGTGTTCTTCTAAGTAGCGTGCAATACTCCGAATTATGACTGGCTGCTGTTAATTTGCCCAAAAGAAATCCATCTCATGCATACACACAATAGAAGACAAAGTGAAGGAAACTCATTAACTTTTGTGTTCGTTAATGACTTGATTTTTCAGTGTTTTTATTCAGGAGCCGAGAAGGGAGGTTCGTCCAAACCACTCACACGGATGTTAGCAGCAGCCGTGTGAAAATGAATGATAGGTCATAAAGAAAGGAAGGGTAGAATAATATAATATAATACATCCATATAATAAAAAAATACGACAAGTAATTAATTTGGTGAAGTGGTGGTGTTGGGCTTGGAACCTTTCCCGATATTAATGGCTCTCATCTCACATCTCACTCACAACTATATCGTTCGTCATGATCATCATCATCATCACGCATTCTACTTCTACTTTGTTCCTCATGCCAAGCCAACTCAAAAATCACCTTCAGGGTAAAAAACCAAAAAAAGATAAGCAGTGGAAAAGAAAAGTTTGGTAGTGCACGTTGCACTGTTTTTTATTCTTCAAAGGACAGGAAGGATTCCTTCGTCTGTTCGTCTTTACATGAAGTTCAGACGCCGCAACTCCAATACAGTAGTTCTTTAATGTAAAACAATGAGGTTGTAAGCTTCAGTTTTACAAGGGAAGGTACTTTGGTGTAAAATATTTCGTTAATCAATCTTAACGATGACTAATTTTTTATCATAATTAATTCCGGCACAAATAAGAATATTTATTAGCAGATTTCTTTTCATTCCGGCGCCGTAGGTGCCTCTAGCTGAGGTTTGATCGCTCCGGTGAATATGATTTGGGTCACTGCTTTAAAAGCGTTTTCCTCAGCAATATTTTATTCACTACCATTTCTGATTGTGAATTCGAGTTGCAGCAATAATATAACCTTGTAAATTATCAGTGTTCAAATCCGGTCCCTAGTGTGTTATTTACAAATTAAAAAATTATGGAAATTAATATTTAAAGTTGACGTGGGTTTTTTGGCGCAATGGTTCCTAATCTGCAAGTCATCTTGTGTGGAATTTCCGAAAAACTGAGTAATGATGCCTATAATGGGAGAAAATAAATAAAGAAAGATGACTCAGATTAAAATCGTAGAAAGAGTAGGTATCCGTGCACGCTAACGAAAGAAAGAAATTCCATGAATCTCCTCAACTATGACGGATAAGTCACAATAAATACTAGGTATGATTTCTGCTTCCTTTCATGTGATCCGAAGAAGAATAAAAATCACATTGTTCATCACGTCGAATTCTTCACACCAGCCAACACCAACTCTATACAGACGCTTCTGGTTATGCAATAATTGGACTGAGGAAAGTTGTCGGGCAAAATTTTTACTCCGTTGAAAAATCATTGTTTAGCTCAACTATCGGGTGTTTAAAGAAACAGGATTCGTCATCTAGCATAAAACTATCCCAATTTTAAAAAGGAAAACCTGACCGCTAACGTAAGTTCAACTGCATCCACAAATTTTCAAAAGTTTATTAAAATATTAATAAGTACTTGCGTTCAAGACCATGAAGTCCAAGGGACTTTCGTTTTAAGACCAAAATAATTTTGGTGAGAACAATTATTATTGTTCTCACAAAGATGGAGTGAAAAAAATAAGTGTACAATGCATCAAATCTATTTTAACAAAAAAAATTAAAATCTGTAAGGAGAATTTAGAATTTATTTCTGATGAACCTAACTTCTTCAACCCTCTGGTTACCGCGGATGACACCTGATGTTTCTATTATGACACTGAAAAGATTCAATCGATGCAATGGAATCATCAAAAGTAACCAGGGAAAAATCTACGGGGAGAGTTTGTGGCGATATTCGGTTGGGACTGCCGGGGTCTTGTAATATGCCGATTAGATCTTGAGAAGTGGTAAAATTTGACATAAATGAGAAAAAAAATTGGAAATACAAGAAGGAGGTAGTCAAATTTGAAACAGGAAAAGACGACTTCACGACAAATCACCCAGTCACAACTCATTTTGCTCAGTCCGCGATTTCAGTATTTGACATCCGAGAAGTGTGCCTACTTCTGACTATAGAAATCCCACTAGACTTAAGGCTCAACCGGTGACTCTTCAACCGATTCGGCTTGAAGGCCATAATCCTCTAATAATATCAATTAAATTTTGGAATTTAAATCTAGTTCCTGGCGTATACGCAGACGAGTAAGTGCACTACTTATAGAAAACTTTTAGCATTTAATGATTCTGGTAAACGAGAAAAAATACAAGATATCATATAGTAGTTTATTTACCGCAGAATGTTGGATCGAACGCCTTACCATACCAGCCGTGACACTCGAACTCCAATCACATTACACATGGACTAATAAAGTAATACTACCAGGAGATGATCTCCAAAATTATATTAAGTGTGACATGCAAGAAGATCATTTATCATTTTCTGAGGCGAGACGGACGGAGTCATTTCATTTGTACGTCTCGTTTCAGGTAGGACGGAATCATTACTAGCTTGCTCTCTGCGTGTAAAAAGTCATGCTCAATTCTACAATTAAGAATCCAACTCTTCGTATATTTGAACAGCAGCAGTTGCTCACCAGATAATTTACTTGAACTGTGTGGGGTTTAATCTTCCAATAAAATAAGACCTAGATGAAGAGCAGAAGTCACGCTCAGCATTAGGAAAACCTAGAAATCATTGAATAGTTTCCACAAGGATTTGACACGATTCGAATCTCTTAGTCAATGTATTTCTTTCAACCTTTCTAGGGTAAGAGTTTGATTCCTCGGCAAGGCCATGTGCAAAATCGCTCATAATCGTTTATCCATCCACAGCAGCTGATCTCGCAGGTTTCTATGAAATAATGAAATATCGATTTGGTATAACATTTTATGGATATTTAAGTCTGCTAGTCGAATCATTAGCACATGGCTGTTTTAAGATAAAATCAAATCTATCTCTCGTGAGTTCATTTCATATTGTGCCAAATACCATTACGACGAACGTGAATTATTGAGAATATTTTTTATTTTATGGGTTCACTCAAGCAAAGTCATGGACTACTTTGAGAACTTTGTTTCCATGTTTATAACTGAATTCAAATTATATAATGCGTTCGGTGCACATGCACGCTACAAAACAAAACATTTTAATCTTTATAATTTTGATAAATAATGCACCTGTCAGAATTCGGAACAAAAATTCTGATTTCCCATAGGGATTGTGCTGTGTCCTAAGTAGGGCATATAAACCGGTCCTGGATTCGACGTTTCGGTTTTCGGTTATTTTTCGGTTTTAGATGACCGGTTAACCGGTTTTTCACCGAAATTTCAAAATTACGTTAATTTCAGTGAAAAATAATTATTGAACATTTTTTTAAAACAGTAAACAGTTAGTGATGATGAATGTCGGGATGATTTATTCAATATAATCAATCAAAAAG
>JAQGCA010000579.1:0-25827 GCA_034698945.1 Protaphorura quadriocellata
AAGAAAAAAATGCTATTTCCGGTTGTTTACTAGTTACCGACTCTCCTTACTTAAAACAAACGGTTGAAACTTCTTGGGTCATCCAATGAATGTGAAACCCTTTTTATAAGCAATGTACCGGACAAAACTGAGTTAAAGTTACTGTTACAGTCATTTAAACCTCTTCAGTTCAGCGCTTTATCAGCTTTACGATATTTCATAGACCTGAATTGCTATCAAAGAGGTGACTCCTGTCTCAAGACGTTACTCTAGAGGCCCCATCGACACACATAATTCAACCAAGATCTCTGAGGACCAAGTACTGACAAAGTTCATTATTATAATTTGTACAGTCTTATGAACCACTCAGTACAGTACTTGGCACATGGAGGCTGACTACTGTGCAACACACACACATGTATATCTTGCAAGCACAATTGCCTTGCTACTTGAGATAGTTCTAGTTCTAGTTCTATAGACGAAGAAAGTTTACTACGATAGTGTAGTATGTGGGTCCTAGTGACAAAAATCAATAGGTTTCCCTCGACTTGCGCCTCAAGTGTTCTTCTCCAGTCTTGTCTCAAGACTTTCTATGTATTCCGCACACAACAGACATTTAGTCCCGGGGTCCAGATTTTAGATGCTTTCTGGATGGGATGGAATATATGGCCATGCCAGCCAAGCCAGAGTATCCGCAATCCCAATCCGCAATCACATGCAAAATTCCCATCACATCATCCCCACCATCGTTGGGAAATAACCAGATGCCTGCCATGCCGCATGGAATCCAATACCTGATTCAATCAGCATTACCATTCGACCAAGGAATTGTTTTCCGGACTCTACTCTACTTCTAAAAAGTGATCAAAGAGTAGTTTATGCTTCGATTCATCCGTTGATGGAAAATACATGGTTCTGAGGAAAACAACGCTAAATCCATTTAAAATTACACCCTACCACATCGATATCATGTCGGCAGAACTGCGGATGATGCATAATTGCTCAAAATCCTACCGCTATGGCGAGGTTTAAATCTGTCGGGCAGGCAATACGTGGTAGTTACTTCAACTATAATTCGTCATTCATAAAATTTCTGCACGGTGCAGAAAATACTACACCGTACTTTAATGTTGAAAGTGTTTTAGTTAGTTGTAGAATAATGGTAGGGTAGGTTGGGCTAATACGCTGCACCGTCGAGCTAGTGTGCTAAATAGCCCCACTCCTTAACTTCATGCGCATGGCAAAGCACGACCACAAATGGGAGTGGGGCTAATTGGCACGCCTTCCCGACACACGAAAGAAAAATTGTGCTAATTAGCCTCTATATCTGGGTATATTATTCTCCCTGGGACGGGCTGACGGTGAACAGCTATGCTAATACGCCCCATCCCATTAACTACACGTGCATGGGAACCTCATAACACATCCACAAATGGCGGATGCGGCTAATTACGACACTTTTGCAAAGAGGGTCGTATTACCCCACTCTACCCTACGCGTTACCTTATCGTTAGGTTATTTTGAGGTGTATTGATCTCGGGAGCAGACAGAATGTGGAGATTACTCTATCCGTCAATGCGGTCATTACCGAAAATGCTACATGTGCTTAAGTACCGTCTGGATGAGCTTCAATGGCGTAATCGTGGTATCAAATAGCTAAATATGCGTTATTAACTAATATAACGCACTTGGCAAGGGTTTACTAGCTGCTTTACTAGCTGCTTGAAAAGTGTTTTCCCCCACCGCACCGGAGTTTTTTTTTCCACTACAGGAGTTAATCTACTGACAAATCTTCATGGTTTTTGGACGGACGTTGTATTTAAGCTGTTAGAGAGACACGATTAAACTTGAAACACATTACGATATTTCTAGCAAAGAGGTAGCGCTCAGGGTAGTCATTTTCGGCAATGAAATTACTACGAGTTTTGAAGCAAAGGCAGTACTTTTAAGAATGCAGCAGGGCGCTGCATCGTTGGAAGTGAAACATTACTTATTTATCGAGGAAGATGTCTGGAGTTTCTTTTTACGAGGTGATATTCCCAGGATGCTGAAACACAATCAGTGCGCAACGTCGGCATTTCCATGGCGGTATAAAAATATACGATTTCTTGCTCCGGTACTATCCGTTTGTTGGGTCTCTTGTATTGCATGTTGGAAAATGCATTCACACATACGAGTACTTCTTCTCTGAAGTAGTCGCCTTATATTTAGGTTCACTTGTAAACCTGACAAGTAAAGTTTGTAAAGATAACCAACGTCAAGCTTGAGTGATAAGGTACCACCAAGGAATGTCAAGAAACCTAAATTGTCAGTTTCGCGCGTGCTCAGCGCGCTGTTTCATTTTCAAGATGCCTTGCTGACAACATTGCAAATACAAGTCGGATTCCAAAGATGCGACGCTGACAGTAAGTTGACAAAGATCCCGGGTTTGGCAAAAAAAGAACCCGGGACGGGACTAGGACTAGAACTGGGACTAGTATTTGGTGCTTTTTCCAGTTATATCCGAATGTAGAAGAATATTGACGGTGGAGATCGATGAGGAAGAGCAACTGGTTGTCATTGTGTAGCTAGGAGCTCACAACCCAGCCATCCAGCATGCCCAAGCCCAATGCCCGGGTAGAATCCGGAGTGGAAATAGTAGTGCTCGTACGTACGTACGTACTACACACATTTACATTACACATTAGTCCAGGTACTTTCAAGTTCCAAGTTCCAGGCAACCTAGACTTTCTTCTCCAGGAAAACCTCCTTCCAGTCTCAGTCTTGGCTTGGCTTGGCTTAGTTTGTAGGTGAACCTGAGTCTAGTTAGAACAGAATTCATTTCTCAGAGAAAGTGAGAGTTGAGTGAAAGTCATTTTCCCCAAATTCCTCTTAACGCTTCCGTGCTGTGCGCAACAGGGTTTTATTTTTTTTAAATAAGTGCTTTGTGCTTGCTTAGTAACACATAACTCAAAATTTAAAAATATCAGTAAATTTATGAGTAAATTTGTGATTTAGTCAGAGTAAAGTGAATTAAACCCAAAAACCCAGTCATTAATCATCGCCTACCCTTACGTACACGCTACACAGTATTTTCGAGCTTTTAATGATTCATTCATTTAAAGTGAAAGCAGAAGTGAACAGTATGTTGTCCCCTAAAATGCAACGTTCTGTCCGTATCAATGAATCTCAGTAAGTTTGCGTAAAATTAATAGAAAAAAAATGAATGGTATATTTTCAGTGTCACCTAATATTTTGTATATTGTGACTTTCTCCTTAGGATTCTTATGTTGTCTGAAAAAGCTCGGTTTGACCATGTCATGGCTGGGTATTTACATAAAAAGTCGAATGGGGCTTCTAAATGGACCAGGAGATACTTTATTCTTTTTCAGGTAAATAAATAGATTTTCATTTGATTTAATTAGGAATTCCTGTTAAGTAAGGGACGATACAGTAATCCATGATTTTGAGAACTAAATAGTGAAATAACACAGCTTTTTCAAGAAATTCATAACTATCATGATTTTTGAGTCGGACAACAATCCATTTTCATTTTGAAATGAATAAAATAGTATATTTTTTTATGAAGTAACACGAGCTTCAAAAAATTCATAGACATACCTGAATTTAACTAAAATGTGTAAAATAAATTACGTTTTCGCTCGAAGTGTCTACGATATTGTTAAATTATGCTCTGCAAGTATAGTTTGACGTGTTTGTCGTAACTAATCAGACACACTGACGAATTCTCACGAATAATGAGCGAGTCAACAGTCAAAATAAATTATGACCAAGAAGTATCGAAATCAGGCATAAATTTATAATGTATGATGACTTTATTTCTTTACCATAATAATTTGTCATTCTTTTTATCGAGAAAGAGCAGTAATTTTGACCAAAATACAAGTCTAGTGTGGTAAAATCAGTGAACTAAGAGTTGTTTTGACTTGTTTTTGGTATTTAATCATGTGTCGTGTCCTCTTCATTTTTTTTATTCGTTTTCCCTTAGAATCTGTTATTCTACTTTGAGGCTGAGGGAGGAGTACGACCCTCGGGAGTCATTTTTCTAGAGGGTTGTTATTGTGAACGACTCATTCTAAAGGAGAAACACGTAAGTTTTTGTTAGTCGGTCACGCCCCCTTCAAATTCAATTGTTCTCTGCTTTCTCCTTTGTTTGCATTCGTACGTTCGTTCGTTCTAATATTTGTTTGGATTATTATTATTGGCGTGGAGGGAAAAGAAGAGATAAGTGTTGGAAGCGACTAATCTCACTAAAAAGGCTGAGATCTATTGTTTATTCTATTTACTCAGTCCAGGACCGCCCGAACGCCCTGCTTTTTTGTGTTAGAACGAAATGCGATAAATGAATATTTAATGAAACCAAACCATTCAGAACCTATTAAGACAAATTGATCAGATACGACATGCAAAAATACGAGTACGAAACGAATGTGAATGCAGTATAGTATTATGTTGTATGTATCTGAGTAACCCACTTTCGGTTGACGCCTTTATACTTATAATGCACGTTAGAAGAACACCATCCATGTCACTGGTTGAAAATGTTGAAAGTGAAAAATAAACAGTACAAATTCTTCAATGAATATTACATTAAACAGGTCTGGCTATGAATTAAGAATTCGACGATAGAAAAGGGAAGAAAAAATTCCTGTTAATATACCCCGGGGTCAAATGTCAACATGTTTTACAGGGTAGTCATTTTTCGTCGCGAATTTGAAGTGTTTTTCTTCTGATTCCTCATTCAAATCACCAGACATTGGCACTTTGTAAGGTTTTAGCAAAATATTCCTAAAAGTTCGAATGTTTGGAGCATTAACCGAGAAAAAATCTGTCTACCTCTGACGCAGACTTTGCCTACGGAATTAAAAAAATCATTTTTGAAATTGGAAAGGGAAACAAAAAATTCTCATTAAGACTTAATTTACTTGGATTTAAAATTTGAACCTCTGAGGCCTCCGATTGATTATACATATTATGTACACGATATCCACATCGAGTGCAATTTCTGGGGTTATTTCGTCAATTCTCTGGCTTTTCGTAGCATGGGTTCTTTGTACCGAGGATTTCTCGTAGCATGGCGTATTTGTACAGCAAATGCAAAATTGTCAAATTGTACTCCAATTCCATGCTACAAAAAATCAATGCTATACAAATTCCGTGTTAGAGAAAATCAACGCTCTGAAAATTCCATGCTAGGAAAAGACATGCTGCGAAAAGTCCGTTAAGGAAAATCCGGTCACCATTTCACCAGTCTATAATAATAGGCCACTGACATCTGGGAGCTTGAATTGACTGGTTGCCCGGAACATACGCGTTCGAGCCATTATCGGTAGCCATGTGTTGTGCCAACGTAGGTATGCACATAACAGAACAGAACGACATGGATAAAATCAGATTAAAGCCACTTTCATTGCAAATACGATTGTGATGTGACCGACCTAAGGTTGTGTAACATCAATTTATTAAGGAGGGAGGAGAAAATACACCGCGCTCGTCCTTTTTAGAAAATAAAGTTATTGGATTCCCTTTCGAAGTGGTGATAATAAGATGGGAAAGTTTGAACATTCTATTCAATTTCCTTCTATTTTCATGCCCAGAGTTCAAAGAAGTAGTAGCAGTAGCCCTAATATGTTTTGTGAAAATCTTTGAAGAAAATCTAACTCTATTCAAACTTTATTTACAATGGAAGGGAGTCGGTCTTCGAAAATTTAGTTTTCATAAGGAAATTGTTTTCCCCTTGTGGGTGGCGGTGGCACGCCGCTACCTACTAGGGCCAAGTTCAGAAATCACAATGGGTGTGACGTAATTAAAAACAATTACAAAGGAACGTGGAACTATTTGCGAGCGCTCCCTAGTGAGTTTATACATTTCTTTGGACGTCGACCCATTGTCACGAAACTAGTTCAGTTCGCACAAATACAAATCGGATATTTTAGAACGGGGTGGTTCAGAACTCTGTCATAGCCGAACCAAGTATTAGGCAACAAAAAAAACTTTGTATAATATTTTATTTAGGATCTACTGAACGTAAGAAGGAAAATAAGAGAAGATAAGATTCGTCGATTAGAATTTGATGCCATAATTGGGCGTAGAATTGTGTCAAAGGATAGTTGAGGTTAAAACTCTATTTTTGTTTTGTATTTCTTTATGTCAATCAAGTACATGCATATCTTTTCCATCCTGAAATGTCGCAAAGGCCTGCAAGCCGTAAAACCGATTAAAAGTCCCAAGCTATAAATGCATGCGTTTAAACTAATTGATACCAATTTACTCCTTGGAGTTCTCTCAAAGAAATGTGTTGACTTGGGTGCTTTCCGAACTGTAATCTCTTTTCCCTGACAATAACATCCGTCCATTTTTCTTTACAAATTCTGGTTTCTGTCCGCCCATAATATCAGAATAACCTCCGGTCTCTTAGTAAACAAAAATTGCTTATCAAGTTCTTAACATTCAGCATGAATTCCATGAAACGTAAAGAAATAGCTCATCCTTAAAAAAATGATCAATATTTTGGGTTGTAGAGTAAAAATTGATTGTTATTGACACTGGTGTTAAATACAAATATTAATTCGCTGAAATTCTTTCACCTTGTGATTCATAACTCCACGGATTGCATAAGGTCAAAAGCTTTCACATCTCTCCACAAAATGTATAAAGATTACGCGATGAGATCCATCAAAAGGAATCTATGTAACCAGAGGAGGTTAATAGTGCGAAAACAATTTTACTTTTCACAACCGACACCCACTCAGAATATTAATAGGTTCTTGTGGTTTTACCACATCGGACAGCAAACACATCCGCTCAGTTCGATTCAGACCACAAATGTCTATCAAGATTCAGAAGGGTTCATAAACCGTTAGAATAGTGAATATGCCGCCGCAGAGGGTGTACCATGACCTTCACCTCGGCGAGGTGAAGGTCATTAAGTGAAAGTCCCTTAAAACTTCTACAAAACGTTAGTCAACATATGTGCATGTTATATGCTTAAAATGTGTAGGCCATACGTGTAGCCTACATGTTTGGATTTTGTTGTGACCTGAATTTAACTATTGAGATTCGAATTTTACTGTTTCAGAAACTTAAGTGATTTTCACGGTACGTAGTGTAACTTACATTGGGGTTGATCTCGAGGTACTCTGAAAATTACACAGTAGCAGTAGTAATTTTAATTTTAGAGACAGCATAGCAGTCTAGAAAAGAAGAAGTCAGAATTAAAATATTCCAGAGGTGTAAAACATTTCCTAATTTTGAAAAGGGGGATGCTGATTTTCAATGCAACAGGTTGAAAATACTTAGATTGGGTCTACCGGTCTAAAAAGCACTGATTGAGTTGTATTTGTTCCTTAAATGTTCAAATTCACGAATATGACACATGAACTAACTAACTAAGAAGGAAACTTGATCTGAAGAACAGCATCCTCATTAGTCGACATATTTTTAGACATTTGCTTTCAGTAAACTATAAAAAAATGAATGGAAATATGAAAGAGAGAAAACAAGCCTTGTCATCGCCTCGTGTACTGGCCGAATTTCTTTTTAACATTAAATTTGCCTTAAAATAATCCGTAGTGCATTACGTATTTCCGTTCCCTTTAACAAAATTAGTTTGGAAGACTTCCTTTCACATTCCCTCCGTCCCCGCAATTCGCAATGGGATGAAACTCACTGACAGAATTTACTAAGGGTGAAAGTGGTGAAAGGTTTCTTTAATCAAATTTCCTCTCGGAATAAATTCCCTGGGGGAAAGGTTAACCAGGGTAGTAGTAGTGGTTATGCGATGACAAGAATATTCGGGTTACCCTCACATTTACATCTGAATATCTACAAACGCGCGTAATATTAAGGACCCTACATATTTAGTCATATACAAACACATTTGGTAGTTGGAATATTTTGTCAGGATTTTCAAAAACTATGGAATTTTCTGAAAACTTACCCCAACTATCTCTACTCAAAAACTAATTATTCATTGATAAGTAAATTGAAACATACCCCCTTGGGAAGCTGTACTAGACCACTAACTCCAGGTCTAGAACACCTGGAGTTGTGTCCCCCAGTATTACGTTTCGTCAATGAAGGCTCGGCTTTCATCCACCAGGCCCGGGTTCAATTCATGGTCAACCCACTTCTTAATTCCATATACAGTAGAGTAATCGCACGGTACTTGATTCTCAGAGATCTTGGTTTGATTATCTAGGTCGATGTAGCCTGATGATTAAAAAATACAGATCAGAAAACATTCACTAACATTAACCATGTAACTAGAGTAACTTCTCTGGAGATGACTCACCTCGTCGGTACCAATTCAGGCCTACGAGCTTAGAATTCGAACTGATACAGCGCCAATTTGATGTGACGAGGTTTGGCTAACTACAACAACAAGTCCAGCTTTAACTAAGTCGAAAAAGGAATCACATATCTGAATCACAATAAATTAATATCAATTTATTTTTGAAATTCTTGCGAAACGGATTCCCCGTCGTCCGAGTCGCAAGTCCCGAGAAAAATAAAATTCAACAAAAGCCATTGATTTCTTTTACCTGGCTTTCGTAATGCACATGCATATTTCATTTCACGTCCTATTTTATGTTCTGAAGTAAACTAATACCCGCAAGTCGGATCAACTTACCCACACCGCTTACCTTCCTACTTCCCTTGTCTCTGGAACAGACACAATTCATCATGTTAGAATTTTCGGGGTGGCGGAGAAAGCGTATTTTTGTGACATGAGATTGAGCGTTACACACCTGAGCAAAGAGTGAGTGACGGGCAAGGAGAAAGTGTACTTCTTACAACCCGAAAAAAATAAATTACCCGGGTATTATGGCTAAAGCCCCATGGAAATTATTCATTCTAACAAAATACTAGCATGTAAAAGAGACTGACTACCTTGAATAAAAAAAAGAAGGTGAAAAATTTGATTCGATCTCACAATTGCGCACTCCTACAAGGAAAACCTGTAAAATAGAAGACCTTCGCCAAATACAGAAAACTTGTTATGGTTAAGACGATATTTTGTTTGAAACATCATAACTGCTTTTTATCGAATGGCTCGAGAATGTGGACGGTATATGAATTATTCGATTCGTTCTCACAATTGCTCACTCCTACCAAGAAAACCTGTAAAACAGACCACCTTCCGTAAATATTGAGAACACGTTAAGGCTAAGACGATATTTTGTTTGAAGCGTCATGACTGCTTTTTACCGAACGGCTCGAGAATAAACAAGGTACATAAATTTTCGATTCGTTCTCACAATTGTGCACTCCTCCGAAAAGATACCGTGTAAAACTGACTTTCTCCAAAGACCAACAACAATGTGTTAACGCTAAGTCGATATTTTGTTTGAGATATCATAACTGCTCATTACTGAACGGTTTAAGTAGATAGAAGGTTCATGAGAACGCGATATGTTGCCACAATCGCTCATATCTTTAACAACCCTGGAAGTTAGACCACCTTCAAACGATAGAAATTAAATGTCAAAGTGAAGTCGATATTTGTAGGGATAACATTTACCTAACAGCCAAAGAATCTGATATTCGTAATAGCATTTCTTTGCGAGGACATTAAATTGTATCCTTTCTGAATCAAAATTTTAAATCCAAAATTAATTATGTAAAAATTATTCTTTTCTCTCCAGTATTATTTTGGAATCACATATCGCCGCGAGAACCTTCGTCATTATGAACTGAGAGCTGAATCCGAGTCAGACTGTAAGGCTTGGATTGACGCAATACGCACAGCAAGGTATAGAACCGATTTTCAGAATAGTCACTACTGGTACCTATGTATATGGAATTTTAAAAATATTGTTCTGTCCGTATTATAGTTTCAACAAACTTTTACTACAGAAAGAAGAATTGGAACAAAAGTACTTACATCTTCTACAGGTAATTCATTACTTAATGAGTCTGCGGAATTAGTAGAGTTTATACTATTACAATTCACTATTTGGTGAGCGTCGTAGAAATTTTAATTATACTAAAAGTTTCCACTTGTAATTAATACTTTGTGGGATGTCTGGCGGGCGTGGGTGGGAATTAAATACGGGCGTAGATTCCTCTTTAAATAAAAGTTGGTTTCTTGCTAATAAATTGGCTGGATTTAATATCTTTTCATAAAAAGTATAAAAAATACTCTTTGTAATTGTTATTCGGGTAAAGTCATCCGTGTATTTTAATTGGAGGAAGAGTATACATCTATTTCGCCTAAAGACGGCACCCATAGTATTGAAAAATCGCTCATCCATTCGATTAGCCGTAACCAACCACTATTTTGTAATTAATTGAGCTTTTTCTCAATTGTATGCAGATTGTAGAGTCTGAGAAGACAGCAAAATGGCAGTATACGGTACAATGTGAGCAATTAGCGACTGAAATCAAAAAATTACGATCAGAGGTGAGCAAATGTTTCAATTTTGTTAATAGCTCTGGAGTAGGGGAGTCGATTTCAAAAAAACTAAAATTAATTTATATCATAATTTTTCTTTGCTTTGCTCAATTTGACCAAGTTATGTGCCCTCAAGAAAGAATGGAGGTTAGGAGGTGGAGGAACAACAGGGTCACAACTAGAATCCGAAGACTTGAAAAAAATTAAAAAAGTACAAAGTTTTTTTCGCGGTTGGCTTTGTCGTCGTCGATGGAAGCAAATTGTGGATGAATACATCAAATCTCCACACGCTGAAGCCATGAGGAAAAGAAACAGGTTAGAAGAATACATACAGTTTCCATCCGATCCTCCGTTCAATTAAATTCAAAAAAAGAAATCACATAGGAAATGCTTTCTGGAAACAAATTATTTCGAGCGAAAGCATACATTTTCCAGAAAGTCCCTTTCTTCAATAGTCCAATTAAGGTCATCATTATTGAATTCTTCCAAGGAAGTTCGTAAAGGGCAAGAAACCTGCTGTAATTTCGGAACTGTAATAATAGTACTACTCTCGAATTTCTTCAAGTTTACGTAATGAACAAAATTAGAATACTAAGTATTATGTGAAAAACAATGCAAAAAATTCCAAGAATATGGTAAGATTTTGTGTTACACCTTCGGAATAAGTATTTCCAGTTCGTTCCTGGAAGATCTGTCTTCCACGAAACCTTACCCTATTTCAGGGAGGCGGACAGGGGGCAGTTTATCCAATTCAATTCATGATCGGTCAATTTCCTTGTCCTTATTTGGCTGTGTGTGTTTGCGGCGACTGATCCTCAAAGATCTTGGTTTAATTATATCAGCAGATGTGGCCTTTACAGTAATTTCTAGTGAAGAGCCGCCTTGTCAAAACCAATTCGTGAAAATTGTTTAGATATTCGTACCTGTATTTCTATGGTACTCTCGGATTATCGAAATACGCTGCTGTCGATATTGAAGTCGACGAAAAGGGGAATCGGGAAAAGTGGGCACGAATGGCGTCATAACCGTCTCCATTTATTTTTGAAAATATACCAATTATTATGCCGTATGTAAGTCCGTAGGAATGATATTAATCACGTTCCATCCAATAGAAATTGAACCTTACCTACAATTACGTCCTTGGATTCTGTATTTGAGTCACGATCACACGTTCGCTGACTTTTAGCATCCAATTACTAGAAAATTAGGTGCGCATCGGTTCCAGTGATTGCATTCTGACGCTATGTCCCGGAAACAGGATGCTGTGAAAATGTGGACTATGATGACAAAAGGAAATCAAACAGGAACAAGGAGAAAGCACGGCACGGCATGAAAAATTTATTGATTGCTTCGGTTACTGCCTACATACACTCCCATATTCGTCAGTCGTCAGCCAAGGAAGATCAGATTCTTCATAATATAATAATAAAATGAAAATTATTTTGTAGCGAGGAAATTTTATATGGTACTGTATCGTCAAGATTCTCCAGGTGATGCACGTCAGAAGTAGACATCTGAAACGTCAATAGGAACTCAGGCAACTGCAGGGTTTCAAATATATCGTTTTTGATGGTCCCAAAATATTCGGTTGAGAATTGTGCCCTAGAAAAGTCTAAAGGACAAAAAGAAATAAATTCTGATGAAGGCTCACATATTTGGGACACTTCAGAAGGATAAGGAATCCAGTGAAGCATCTGATGGAGTAGCGGCGGTGTAGTGGAAGAGCAATCTAGAAATCTAGTCGTCTAGGATTCTGTGATTCATGTTCGGATTGAAGATTGGATCAAAAAGGTGGTCTGTCTGTGTCTGTTCTGTTCTGTCATTCTCATGGTTGGCAGATGAAAGGACATAAGGATGATCAGTAGACAACTTCTGTTTGCTTTCTCCAGTACATCATGTCCATGATCATGATAGACTCCTATATTAGTTTCCTTTTATAGCTCATATAAAATATGTACAACATAACATAATATAATACTGGAGAGTTGTCCAGCATTATGTCTGAAAGCCAGAGCCAGTCTATAAGTACTCCAGCTCTTAGCTTTGAGCAGACTGGAACGACTGGAACTGAGAGTATATTGATCCGATATAGTCGCCCATATTACGAGTACCCGCTTTGTATACATTGCCGGCATTAGCATTAATATGACTATTACTATTATGTTCCATGAACAGGTTCCGTTGGTAGGTAATAATGCTGTTGCTAGGGCTAAGTAGTATTATTATAACGGATTCGGATTTTACAGGGTACCAAATATTAATTAGACACTGGCACTCAGGAATCTCAAGTCCGAATTAACATTAGCACATTAGCGTTAGGAATGTATGGAATAGTCTTGCAGCCAAGTATTATAAAACATACTTTATTATGACGGCCAGGACCAGGGCACTGGGTCTACTCTTTAATGAACGGTTAGGAAATAAGTAGTCATTTATGCGATTCCATAAAATAAAAACAAAGTCCGCGCTCTCACACTGCGCTGTCTGTTTGAGTGAATCCCGGTACTACCTTATCTCTCGAGTCCGACTCCAACGCGAGATAGTTGGTGCAAATAATTATGAAGTGTGTCTGGAATGCTGGGCAATCAACAAGTATACCAAAGTAGGCTTGGTCGGATTTGTTACCAGGCATGATATTAAAAGAAAGTTTAATGCATAATTGGGACAATGTAACTAGACGAACTATTGATAAAGCAGAGTTCGAATTGAATTCGACCACTCTGGACATAATCCATGAAGCGTATCACCACAAAGTGCACGGATTTACTTTGTGGAACCTAATTATTTTGAATTGAACCGATGATATGTACATATGCAAACCAGTGGCCACGTGTGTGACGCCATTGATGATTAGAATAAAGTAGAATTTCGTGTTAACTAATTGTACCTGTGATGCGGAGATTTAAATAATACCAAGTAATGCTTTGAACAAGGAAAGTGAACTGTAAACTTCAACCAAAATCGTGATACGACGGGGAGTGGAAATTTTTGAAATTCAAAAAATACTTGGAAATAATACCCTCCTTGTCTCCGTTGCAGTTTCCATTTATATGGGAAACTTGTAATTTGAGAAACAAGGTAGTTATTCGACTCCCGACGTAGTTTAATCGGAAAACGGCTTCATCTGAGAACATTAAGGAAGGATCGGTTATTTTCCACAATTGATTTTTCTCCATTGTGTTTAGTTTCAAAATGGTATTTCCTCTTCATTAAAATTTACTCAAGAAGAAAACCCGAACTCCTTTGGTGATTTTCCACAGTAGTGATATCTCGTTATTTTTGATTCTACACAATAATATTGATTACGTAAAAATACTGTGTATGATTTCTTTGAAGTTTATTTTTGTGAACCTTAATACGTAAGGAACTGTTTTTTTCCATCTTTTACGACACCGCACTGGAGCTGATTAAGCACGCATCAGAGAAATTTTGTTCGGTTTGTTTACAATTAAATTCAAGTCTGTA
This sequence comes from Protaphorura quadriocellata, assembly GCA_034698945.1. Lineage (NCBI taxonomy): Eukaryota > Metazoa > Arthropoda > Collembola > Poduromorpha > Onychiuridae > Protaphorura > Protaphorura quadriocellata. The sequence goes on from JAQGCA010000579.1 coordinate 13,841, forward strand.
AGATGTGGAGGTATTTTTCCGCTGACAACTTATCCAAGTCTACTACTTAAAACTAGAGTCGATTTTAATTCTAAGACCGGCTTACTGGGAGTCTGAAAATGGAATTAGATAGAGATCACAAAATTCGTTTGGCGAAAGACTTTTTTGTACTTCTAGAAAAATCGAGGCAAAGATGTACAGGGTGGTTCATAAATAAATAAAAATAATTTGAGATAAAACGAGGCTTACCTTGGTAAGATGAAGTTTGATCGTAATTATTGTAGACTTTGGAGGTCCTGCAACTTCTCAGTGCCCCGGGGATACTTCAGATAGTTATTATATCCGTAAGGACCGACAGATGTCGTTCCATAACTGTGCAGTAAATGTTTTCTCAAAGTAAAATGTGTTAGACGATAACATCATTAACATCACACTTTCCCGAGGAATGATCTCGCGACCCGTACCATCGGGTAATAATGCGTGTGTTAGATAAAACATACAATAAACCTTTTGGTTTGAAATTTGAGTTCCGGGTAGCACTTTAGCTGGTTTAATGGATACTTAAATTTGACATGAAACTTCTGTTAAAATTTTATGACTGACTGACTACGTATTCCTGCATTGGTGATGACGAGCTACTATTCTATGTTCAGTTTTGTGGAATAATGCAAAGATTGTGGATTAGTCTCAAAATGTCAAATACCCGAATTCAAATGCGAACATTTCTTACCTTTTTGCTTTCATAATAAATCGTGAGTATTTATTCAGGACTTTGCGTTCGAGCCCTGTTGTGACATGATTAAGAATTGTGAGAAAATGTTGGATGGAGATCCCAGATTAGTCATGACGTGACGACGGCTATAACGATTTAAGCCGCGAAGCCTAAGGGATTCGGGTTTTAACGTTTCCGCATTCCTAATCAACTCCAGTAACTGTCATTGACAAATTATTCCGCCCGAACACACTCTACGTGTCGGGTAAGGCGTTAACTACTCACACTTGACCGAAATGGTTGGTGGGATGAATTAACTTTTACATAACACGAACGCTCGAATTTACGGTTTGAGCCATTTCGCTATTCTGGACTTGAATGATTTTCAATTTTTACGTCTACAATCAATTGCGTTCAGAAAATATGGCGTTATTTAATGTATTATTATATGTCTTGAAAGACACGGTCTGTTCTAGGGGTTGAACCCTCATCATAGAGAGAGCAACAGGAACTACCTGCAGCACTAGGCTGAAATCGACTGACTACTTCAATTTTATATTGTAAAATTTGTAACCGAATTGGTTATTTCGAAATATTAATTATTCTGGAATAAAATCTTCACAGGATTTGATCCCTGGGGTACACACATGCTTTGAATTGACTTAATCTTGAATATTTTAGCCAATATATGTTTGACGTCCGAGAGATCTCCCTTCACAGTTTTGATAAAAAAATGCATTCGTTCTGAAATGCCTGGGCTTTCACGATTCTGTGGTTTCGCTGTTCCTGTTTCACAAGGAGCAATAGTTTGCAGTGGTCCTATTCAATTTTCTTTATTTATTTATTCGAATCAGACTCAATTGAATTCAATTTGTGATCCACTTTTTGTAAAATGCATACTCTCATATTTGTATTCTAAGCCACACACAAATGTACCCAGTACCCACCCGACTACAGGTTTCCTAGTTTGCGTGCACAAAATTGCTCATAGAAACACATTAGTGAGAGTAAAGTGGTATTTATTATTCAGAAGACGACTAGACGGGGTTTTAGAAAGTGGCAGGTTTTCAGACGTTGACATTTACGTTTGACACGTCTCCGCGTCCTTTTCTCGTCAACAATACATGCACCAGAGACTAGCCCACCAACTCATGACTGAATTTGACAAAAATGTATAGTATTACGTCCGCCTTCATGCAAAATCAGTTCTGGTAGAAGAAAATTTCAGAAAATGACATATTGTACCACCCGCATTTTGATTTTGGCAATTACGAATAAATGTGTTCCACATGTTGCGTGTTCGTCACCATTTTCATCATGAATTCTCGATTGGCAGAAAATGTGAGTACCGCTACTGATTACGTTTCTTTTTCAGTTTGGTGTTCCGGATGGTAGAGGCTGAGGAGGAATACGTGGAACAATTAGAAGTCGTCGTGTCCGGTTTTCTTCGACCCATGAGAATGGCAGCCAGTTCCAAGTCACCACCTGTTACCCATGAGGACGTCTCATCAATATTCCTCAACGTTGAAACCGTAATTTTAATTGTTTTTCTTTCACACAAATAATTTCTACTTACCAAATCCATCATTTGCTAATATTTTCCTGACTATGTACAAACAATGAAAGAGATTTAAGCCTTCTGTATAGTCCCAAGATGGTATTATTTCTAAATAATTTTGAAGATAAAATACATTTCTGTTCATGGACAAAACAAAAATAAATGAAACGAGGACTGCCCGCAATTATGCATAAATATCAGAAAACTGTCATATTGAACACAAAATATACTTGAAATGAAAACTCTCAAAACCCAAAGTATTTCCCTAGAAAATTGGGCAGTATTAATCATTAATATTTTATTTGTTGTGTTTATATTTAAGGATCGTATGTTCGCTCTAAAAATTGTACCTTGCCTGTACCGACTCTAAATATTTGCGTTCTTTTCTTGGATTTACAGGTTCTTTTCCTTCATCAGATATTTCTGAAGGTGAGATAGTCTTTGAACATTATTTTTCGCTTAGAATCCTTGGCAGACTTGATGAGTGCAAAATGTCTGCACTGCCCATTACTTATTTAAACTCACTTAATATTCAAGTCAGAGCAAGTCTGATTTCCCCTTCCGCATTGCATAATGCGGAGAAAGTGGTGAAAGCGAAATTCTGCAGGATGGTGCATAAAAACGCAACCCCAACCTATTCTGTATGCCATGAGAAGAGCGAGATATACATTCTTACGAAGAACTTAATGTGAAATCCATGTTCTCTATTACCTGCGTAAATTTCACCCGGCATGGTGCACAGAGATATTATGAATACGGGATTTTCACAAACTATTTCATTTGAATGAGATCTAACCCATACATTTAACAGTTATTTGAACATCTTAAATTCAAATAGAATCTGCTTTCATTCCGAGTCTAGTCTTAGTCTCTGCTACAGTCTTATGGAGAAAGTGGTGAAAGTCGGACTTTCACCACTTTCTCTGATTCCTTGATTGTGAGGTCATATCTTTGCAGCATTGTTCTGCAACTGAGAAATCCATACGAATGTAGAGTTGTTTTTCACATTATCCTCATGTGACCTCTTAATGCAGAAATTGTACAGGGTGACTCATAACCAACTGGCTATGTTCTGACACTAGTACTGGGTTTTCCAGGAAACAATTAATATATTTGGGATTTAATATTTATTAGATCCTGCTGTGAATGATTTAAATATATTTAATAATGCAGAGGTATCGAGGAAAGATAAAAAAATATTCAGTATTTTTTGTTGAACATCTGTTTGAGCCACAGCGCTAGCAAGATTTGCGAGTTCATTGCCTTATGATGTACTGTATAATAATCCTCTACAAAATTAATATCTCACCTTGTCCGGGAAAAGCCCTATACTACTAACAAAGGGCTAAGCCAAATATTATTACCACCATGGGCTTTTTTTGCGTCGAATGAAATAATCAATAATGTCCCAGAACCGATTAAAAAAAGGCGCCGAGTAAGTTAGAACTACTTACTTTAAAATTACTCGGATCAATTTTGTTGAATTTTCTTATCTATACCAAAGCTGGAAAGCCCATACAGAATTTTGATTAATAGCTAATCAATTTTTTTTCTTTTGTTTGTTTGTTTACAGGGTTTGACAGCAAGAATAGAGCAATGGCCAACGCTAGTCTTAGGTATAGGCAAGTACGCTTAAGGGGGGATGATGAATGAATTCTCCTACCCTAAAATTATTTCTTCTCTGATCGTAAGCGCATGCGACATCAACTTTTTAGCAAAAAAACAACAAACAAACAATACTTTTTGCTTAAACTGTCAATCAGCTTGGCTTCTCCCATTTATATTTTGTATCTCCAAATCATAAAAACACGATACTGATGGAATACTTTTGGAGGAGAAAATATGTTTTGTTCGTGGAACCTCAACCCGTCTGTCATCCCTCCATAAATGTCAAATGTCAAAAACTGTCATCCAAAATATGTGTCCGGTGTCGTGACAATCGTGTCGTCGTCATGTCGTGTTGTGTCGTCCATCCTGTTCGTTCGTGAATCAAAATCTTGTGACCATCCAAATAAAATATTCTCCATTTGCTAGAGTGTATCAAAAACCGGCATCCGGAAATCCGCTCGTCTTTGTATATTTGTTTGTGTGTTTGTTCAAAATGTCTACCTGCCCTTAAAAAAATGCAAAGCGCAATGTTTAAAACAGTTTCAAAATACTTAGCTTTGAATGTTGTCAAAACCGCTCGGCTCGTAGTCGTTTCGTTTGTAAATTGTTTATTTCTAATTTGTTGTGACGTTGACCGGAGCCTTGCGTTGTCAATTTCTGAAGAAAATTCTAAATTTCATACAATCAGAATTAATCATGAAATCTCTGACAAAGATTTGCACCCGTTTTATTATATATTTTATTCAAATGCGATGCAATTACGATACGACTAGAAACCCATGGAGTTCAAAAACCATACGAATTATGAAAACATGGGGAGAAATTACTTACCGAATCGAATTTTTTAATAATGTACAGCGTTCACATTGTACATTTCAACTGCAACCAGTTCTGTGGATGATGTGATTTTTAATATTTATAATCCTTTTAAACTTTTTTATTTTTCGAATCCCGGGGGAAATAATTCGCACGGCTCTAAATTATTAAAGTAGTAATGGTAGTCGTAGAATTTAGACGCAACCGCTGGCCATTTCGAACACGCCTTCGGGACTAAACACAAATTCCAACATTTTATTTAGGTGATCTCTTCGACATGCTCCTACCCATGTTGTCCATTTATCAAGAATACGTTCGGAACCATCACTATTCATTACAGGTTTAATTCCGTTTTTCTATAGCGTGTTTTATTTAGGATCCAGTAATTTCAAAAATTCGTCCATTTTTCGGTAAATATTTAGGTCCTTACGGAATGTAAGCAACACCCTTTGTTCGCGTCGGTCCTCAACCGATTCGAGAACAAACCTACGTGTCAGGGGAGGTCACTGGAAACATTTCTCACCTATCCAATGCATCAGGTAAGTCTCTGTCGTATTTTTGACTAGCCTAAATTATGAAATTAAGAGATTTCCCAAAATTTTAGTTCCCATGAATATCTAGTATGGTCCAATATTCATTTCCGCCTCATTTTTTGCCCAAATAACTTTGCGTGGCATCGCTAGTTTTTTGCATTAAGATTTAATGTGCCGCAGGTTTGCGTGTTTGAAAGTTTCGCGTCCCTAATACATAATATCATAATGCCGTAGCATTTTCGAGTCCGCCATCTGTAATGTCTTTGATCGTATCTGAACTCGCAGATATCGGAGTTTTATATTAGTTTATATATTAGAAAAGTTTGACCGAACAGAAAAGTTCCATATTACTATAGATTATATATTCAACTCCACACGAATACAACGGAAAACAATTGAAGAGGTTGAACCTATCGATCTAAGATAAGAATTTGTTTTGCACTCGATTTTAACAACGTAAATGTCATTATATTTCTGGTAAAGCCAGAGTGTTTAAATTTTCCTCAGATAGTATCTGACATGGAAATACTGGCCTTCGCGTTCTCTGGTATTTATAGCACCGTTTACAAATTATTCTCAAATATAAAAGACAAGATATTCCGTTGTGCCTTTCGGCCCTTCATAATTAGTAATTAATACACTATTAGATTACGGAACTCGTATCAGATCCCAAATAGATGATTTAAATGACAAGATAAATTGAACTGCAATTTACATTGCGAAATTATAAATATTTAATTGGTCCTGTCTGGTATAATTTGCAGTATGAATGTGTTGAATAATCGATTTTGACCAAAGTTTGCCAAATACTGATGATGAATGTCGGATATTCTGAACTTCAAATAAGTGATTACATTTAAGGAATCTCCAGTAATAATCTTGAGAGTTTCCTCAATTTTCTTCCAGATTCCAAGATACATTATAACCCTACATGAATTGCTGGCTCACACACCATATGATCACGTCGAGCGGAAAAGTCTTGAAACGGCGAGGACGCAACTCGAAGAATTATCTCGACAAATGCATGACGAAGTGAGCGAAACCGAAAATCTACGAAAAAACTTGGCTATCGAGCGAATGATTGTAGAAGGTTGCGACATTTTACTTGACGTGAATCAAGTTTTTGTCCGTCAAGGCTCACTTATCCACCTCGTCGACACTGGGAAAAAAGGAAGAGCCAGAATTTTGAAACTTGAAAAAGACGCTGTCCGCCAAGCATTTCTTTTCACAAATCATTTGATTCTTACAACTCGAGCTACGAATGGCCGACTCCACCTGGTGCCAAACGTCGGACGTATCTCCTTAGCGGACGCGACCTTAATCGAAGACCCTTCAGAAAATTTCGAAATTGAGCCATCACCCGACAATATTTCAATGTCATCACAATCAAGTTACTCAGACTCGAGTAATTCACAATTGATTAAAAAAACTGCAGAAATGGCACACGGAGGACTTGATTTTAAAATCATTTTGGATACAAAGAATGGACCTTTGAACATTCATTTATTGGCGCCATCTGCCCAAGAGAAACATGCTTGGATTTCTGACATTTCACAATGTATGGACAATGTACATTTTAATGATTTATTACATGGATCGGACTCTGCATCAGTGGCTGTCCCACACAGCGTTAGAACGGATCCAAAATTATTCAAAGATGATATTGATATCCGTTTTTCTCGGACATTAAATTCATGCAAAGTACCACAGATACGTTACGCTACACCGAAAAGACTATTGGAGAGGTTGACGGACCTTAGATTTCTCTCAATTGATTTTTTGAACACGTTTTTATTGACTTATCGCGTGTTCACGGACTCAATCACAGTTTTAGAAGCACTCAAAAAAGTTTATTACAATGCAGAACCATTGGACTCCATGATGGGGGATAAGTGCGTTGAAACCTTCATATTATTCTATTTTTATTAGCTACAAGGTGGTTCATAAACTTATGACACGTCATATTCAGATTTTATTGGCATATGACGAGGGTTCGGATTTTATATTTGTAATAGAAATCACTGGATTACCCGTATATAAGTTTTTTCTAATACCTTCAATTCCGTTCTCAGAACATTGGAACGTTACGAACCACTTTGTACTTTCTTCAATCTTTTTGAACTGTTTCATTTTGTATATTCGAACATTATTCTTTTAGTGTTGACGGAATTATCAAAGAAGACGATGTAAGACTCGAAGGGTATAGACGTATTTCGACAGCCTCGACTGTATCTGGTTACGGGACGGAGAGTGAAAAAGACCCTTCACAATTCTATGACCCAAAGGGACCACATTGGCGTTGGAGTTTTCGTAAAAGTTAGCTTCTTATTTTAAACGGCTGGCAAATTTAACTGCTTCTATTTTTTATGCTTATGTAAAGGCTCTATCTTATTCCCTGTAGTGGAGGAAGAGGCCAAGAATTTACATTTAATGCCGGGTGGGGGTTCGAGCCCACCAGTGAGGAAGAAGTCAGTTACGTTAAAAGTGGAGGATGTTGGTGGACACTTGATTGTGCCGACTGGTGCTGGAGCTGGAAAGTACTTAAGTAGTGAAACTCTGACAGATCAGGTAAGTTAAATAATAGTGGCATAAACTACGCACCTGATACAAAATTTGAAATGTCCTCTAATTTACAGAAGGTTGGAAAGAAGCGTCATTCTAGCGTCACTTCAATTTCTTCTGAAGCCTCTGAGTCTGAGCCTGAGGAAGAACCCCAATTGCCTCCACCTAGCATAATTAGCTGTAAGTTCAATTCAAACAAGTAGTTCAAGCTCAAGTAAACGCGAATTTTAACTGAAGTGGTTTAAACAATAATCTTCGATTTGTAAATTTGTAGCCCCATCCCAAATCCGTAAGGCATCCTCGACGTCAGTATACGCTTCAATCCTTCAGAGAAGAGCGTCAAAACAACGGCCGAGTTTTGTCGAATCTGAAATCAGTGGATCCAGTTCGACGCCAAGATCATCATTTCAAACCCATGGCTCAGAATCCCCACAAATGAGTAGCAAGGCCGGAGTCGTGGTCACAAGCTCAAGACAATCACAAAGACGTTCAAGTAGTGCTTCAGCGGTAAGATTTTTGAATTAACTTGGAGTAAACTGCACCTTCAATAGATTATAAGGATGTGTTAAGTGAATCCAGCATTAAACTGTATTATTTTATATAGGCTGCTGCATTTGCAATTGCAACGGCGGGTTCACAAAACTCTAGAATGGCAGGACAAACAGAGATTATTTTACCGGAAAACGAAGAGCTTAAATTCGTAAGGCCAAGGAAGGAGAGTGTTTTATCCAGTGCAGCCACAATGAGAGTTCTATCCGTACTCCGCCACTGGGTCGCCAAACACTCTCAGGATTTTGAAGATTTGAAACTGAGTAATTTGAGTGTGTCATTTTTGGAAGACATTCTTTGTTCTCCGGCACTATTACCGGCTGAGAATAAGGCAGCGTCTCAACTCCTCAGATTGCTGACCAGAGATCAAGTTGAAAGAATTGATCTGAACGCACTGTTTTCACCGTTTCAGGTACGAATTGGAAAATTAGCCAAATTAACACCGTGTTAGTTGTTGATTCCTAACATCATGTCGATCAGTCGATCCCTGTAATTGTAATATATCTATCGTACTTCAGGCCAAGGAGAATATTGAATCCTTGTCAGCACTCGAAATTGCAGAACAAATGACATACTTGGACCATCATATTTTTGTTTCGATTCGATCAGAGTAAGTAAAATGCACTTATCGCAAATCCTTGGTCTATGTTTGTGCGGTATGTTGCTGGATGAAGTGAACCTTTACTGATAAAAAACACTTCACTCGTATAATTTATTTTTATTAACCATCGAAGGGAATTTCTGGGCCAAGTTTGGACAAAAGACTGTAAAGACGTAAAGGCTCCTCACATAACATTAATGACCAGACGTTTCAATGAGGTCAGCCGTTTAGTTGTATCAGAGATTATGAGAAGAACAACACAACAAGCTAGACTCCAGGCAATGGAGAAATGTAAGGTCACTTCGTTACTGCGCGTTGCGCGCATATGCCGTAAAATCCCGATTAGAACGCGGGAGCTCTATTCATTGACGCAAGCTCATTGGTCAAAGACTTTCACCTTTTTCACCATTGGGTTATATGGAGAAAGTCGGAAAAATACCCGCGCTATACTTGAGTACCGCGCTCTCACGCGTTCTTATTAGGATTTTACGGTACTTGTATTTAAAAGCATGTACCTAATCATGCAATGTTTTTAACAGGGGCCGCCGTTGGTGACATCTGCCGCGTACTACATAACTTTAACGGGGTTTTACAAATCTGTGCTGCATTTACTAACTCTGCTGTCTTCCGACTCAAGAAAACGAATGACAAATTGTCTAAAACGGTGATTTCTTATAAGAACTGATTTTAACATTCAAACCTACAAATAACGTTGTGATGAGATATTTTCCTGAAGTCTGATCTCAAAATTTGGATGGGTTGTCGTATTTCCGAATTTGATGTTGATCAGATAATCCTATCCTATATTCCTATACAATATACAACTAATATCGTCAAATATCTGACCAAAGTACCTGAGAAAATGTTAAGTTAATTCTGTACGGCCATCCACTATGTCAGATAGTCAGATCAGATACTCCTATGATTTAAACTGTCACTCATTAATCGGACGTCTTACTGACATTCACTTCTTTATATTCTTAGACGCGCGGCACACTTGACCGATTACACAGCCTGGTTGGAGGAGATGGGCGATTCCGAGGACTCCGAGATGCACTCCATCGAGTTGACCCACCGGGAATCCCCTAGTAAGATTTAAGTTACATGCAAGCATGTAATATATTCCTAGCTTTAAAATGTAAAATTTGTTTTTAATTTCAGCTTGGGAATGTATTTGAGCGATCTAACATTCATTGAAGAAGGAACACCAAATTTTACACCAGATGGACTTTTAAATTTTGCCAAAATGCGTATGATTGCGCATGTGATCCGTGAGATCAGACATTTTCAACAAACCCCTTACAAAATTGAACATGATCCAAAAGCATCTAATTATCTTCGTGACCCATCATTACTCTTAGATGATGATCAACTCTACAAATTAAGTTTAGCAATTGAACCAAAGCAGGGTAGATTGACTTCACAGTCGTCAACTACGGCCTGACTAAAAGTTCCACGCCGATCAGTAGCAAATATCGGCGAACATCTACGGACACAAAATAATGAGTCCTGAATGAATCTAATAAAGACTTCCTTGCCCAAACACCGCATCCCGTGACCCATACCCATATAGTCCTTTCAAATAATAAATCTACTAAAATAAAAATAATGCCAAAATATTCCTACATATTCCTCACAAGTCCCAAAGAAAAATATCCTTTAAACAAGTTCCAAGAAGAATCGTTCTTCCCTCTATCTCAAACGTAATGTACGTACATACATGTTCTTAAACCTTCCGAGTGTTAAACTGACTAATATTACGTTGAAGACACTCAAGCCTCAAAAAACTACTTATAATTAATAATTATTATAAGCTCACAATTCCTTATAGCTTTAAAGAAAATTTACAATCACCAATATCCTTAAAAAATTCCTTAAAAAATCAAAATATACGTAAAAGTAAAATGGTCGTACATGTTAAATGTGTAACTTTTTGGTGGGTTGCCCCTTAATCATGTCTGCCATTGTACCTGTCTTTCTAACAACTTTAAAAAAACAAGTACTGTGCATATGATATATCCATCCTTGTGATTATTTCGTGATGAATAATTAATTATCAATGTTAATTAATTGTGTGTATTAATTATTGTGTACTGCATATTTTACACAGATGATTTACGTCAAGTGGATTCAGTTATATGTAAATTGTGTGAATTTATTTTTTAAAACAGTCAGTTCAAATAAGATATTACAAAGACTTAATATCTGATCAAAGGGCCTACTCAAATGAGCACAAAAAAATGGAAACTTAAAATATTAAAATAACTTAAAATTGCTTCACAATAGTAGATGACGGAACTTCCGCCGCGCGGTGAGTGCAAAATCGCGTTTTTAGGACCGCGATCGCGATCGAACGTGAATGCGAAAAAAGGACTGTGCATAGAACAAAAGAAAAAAACAAACGATTGTGATTTTGTGCACGTTACGTGGTTATTATTTTTCATACTAACTAAAAATTGTCTTGGACTGCAGACTGTGGAGAAAATGGAAAAGAGGGGTCATTTTTCATGTTCTTAGTTTTTGTAACATAGTCTCAGTTTAGTTTACAAATTTTGTACGGTAATTTACACTACGTTGACTGCTGCACGGATGTTTTTACTGAATATTATGTAATCATTTAGTAAATTATTATAGTAACTGTGTTTAAGCTGGTATTAGGCACAGCCGTAGAACAAAAAAATTATTGCGCATGTGTGTTGGGCATTTACGTTTTGTGTGTTTAACCCCAGATGATGTTGTTTGAAAAAATAAATATACCTCTCGAATTGAGAAATATTTCGTGTTCTACCAAAAAAGGATTTCTGCATTTCATTGTAGAAGGATTCATATTCAGGGGAATACCGGTTGTTTGTTTCGAGTTTATGGCCGTTATTCTCCAGTCTAGGTTTTCGGGGTACTCGATAGTATATCACGCACGCCTGAAACTTCCAAGCCCAAGCTCGAAGCTCATCCATCACATTCACTGATCTACCAAATGCGAGCAAAATATGACGCCCAGACGTGGGCAGCTACCCCCTCCAGACCTGGTACATACCCCCCTGGGCCGAAGGCCCAGGAACATACCCCCCT